>JACXSJ010001497.1:21086-88248 GCA_014851325.1 Pentalonia nigronervosa
GAATAAATTTCATATAGTACGTAATTAAACCTAAGAATGATTTTAGCAACGTTTTATTTTCTGGGACAGTTGCATTTTTTATAGCATCAGTGTGTTTTGTTAATGTGTGCAAACCATTTTCATCTAACCTGTGACCCAAATAATCAATAGATTTTTGTAAAAATTTACATTTTTTTAATTTTACTCTTAAACCTACATTGCATAGTACATTTAGTAATTTGCTTAATTGATCATTGTGTTCTGTGATAGTGGACCCAGCTACAATAATATCATTTTGGAATATACCTATACCTTCAAAGCCAACAGTGGAAATTTTCATGGCCTTTTGTCCATGGCCCCTGCCGAAGATTTTATTCCGAACGGGTTACGTGTGTAGCTAAATAAAACTTTATGTGTGTTAATAGTGGTATATTTACGATTGGATTCTTTGATAACCATTTGTTGGTATGCGTCTTTTAAATCAATTTTCGAAAAATATTTTGAGCCACTAATATTTGCAAATAAGTGTTCTATTTTTGGGAGAAGGTATTCAATTTCTTTTAATACCGGATTTATTGTTATTTTAAAATCGCTACAAATTCTAACAGTGCCGTCTGGTTTTAATATTGGTACAATTGGTGTTGCCCATTCACTGAGGTGAACAGGAACCAAAATGTTATTTTTAATTAAACGTTCAATTTCTGTTTCAACTTTACATTTTAATGCCAAAGGAATAGATCTAGGTTTGTAGAATTTGAGTACCATCCCAGCTTTGATATTTAATGAAATTTCGTATTTATTAAAAGTGCCTAGATTATCTTTAAAAACATTGTTAAATTTGCTTAGAATACTATTGAAATTTTTGTCATTTTCAATATTAAACAAAGTAAAACATTTTACATTTTTTATATCATTTCGACCTATTAGTGGAGGACCACCATTGTCGATTACATAAAGACACAATGTAATTTTTTTATTTTGATGCTCCGAATTGACAAATATTTTACCTATCGATTTAATATCATTGCCAACATAATCAGAGAGAGAAATATCGTTCTTTTTTTAATTCTATATGACTAAAGAATTGATGATATAATCTTTTTGAAATTACGCTGTGCTGTGAACCAGTGTTAATTTCGAAGTTTACGTTTTTATTTTCTACAATTAAATCTACTGTAAACGGTTTTACAGCTCTATTTTGAGAATTTTGATCAATTATAGAAAAAAAATATCAGAAAGGTTATATTTAACTGTTTCGTCATCACTATCGTTATTAGACAAAAATTTATTTTGTGTTTAATGTTATTCTTATCTTTCTTACCCTTTTTGCAGACAGTAGATAAATGACCTTTTTCACCGCAACTGTTACATTCGTAGCTTTGGTACCTGCAGTCTTTTTTGACGTGATTGGAACGACCACAAACTTCGCATTTAGTCTTTGATTCCTTGTACGAATTTGAATTACGATTGGCTTTATCCTGTCCACTTGTTTTATTTTGGTACTTCAGATCTGCGTATTCTTCTTTTTTCCAACCACCTCTGTCATTCATTGCTGCTTCTTTGGTTGTTGCAATTTCAATTATACTTGAATACGTTACTCCAACTTTTGACGCGTCTTCTTCTAAAAGACGATCTTGGATTGGTCCCGAATCCATTCCAATAACAAATATGTCTCTAATTATCGTTGTTAGTTCCGACAAGAATTCACATTTCGATGCAAAATTTTTAACATGTGCATCCCATTGGCACACGGATTCATCTTGCCTTTTTTTTTGCTTGATAAAATGTATGCCTAGTCGCAAAATATGACTTAACAAGCTTAAAATATTTGTTCAACATTTTCATTAGAGTATCATACTCAACGTCATTCGGTGTGCTAGGAATACATAAACTAAATAGTACTTTATAAATTTCTTCGCTGACGAATGATATCAATATGGCTCTTTTTTAAATATTATTTTCAATTAAATTTGCCAAGAAAAAATTTGTCAATTTTGATTCAAAAATTGTAATGTCCATACCTATTTCGAAGATTCCAGGTGAGCCTATAACTTGATTGAAGTTTGTACTTGGAGTTGTCATTTTGTATTATTATGAATACCTACAACTCGAAACTTCTAATGCAATATTGCTTACGATTTAAATAACGAAAAATTATTCAATTTTCCAACTATTGTTTTCTTCGTCGCCAATTTGTTGTGGATCATTAATATGAATAATAACATAAACGTATTTTGTAGTCCTTTATAATTAACTGTGTAAACCGTAATGATGAACATGAAAATTGTTTACTGATTAATGACCGATGGACAATCCCCACCGATCATAATATGATACTTATATACTACATGTGCCGTGTGGCGTACATAAATACTGAATATGCAACAATTCTAATACACATTCACTAAGACTAATATAAAAAATGAAAATCTATGAATATGATATTTAGGCTATTTAATCATGTTTGTCCCCGACAATAAAATTGTTCTTGAGACCAACAAATTACAAAAGTAAATTATTATAACTTAGGTCCAGAAGATTTTAGTTTACTTAAATTGAAAATAAAATATTTTTTTCTCAAAAACTTGAAATACAACGCCTTGAAAATACAATTTAAATAGTGCACCATGTTTGTGATATATCCTATTATACGAAAAATATAATAATATATTAATTTATACTTAAAAAAACTTTATTTAGTAAACATCCACGGAAAGATGGTAATTTGCAAAATGAAGCGAAGACTAAACATTTAGAATCGATAGAATACACGAATAGTTTTCGAAAAAAGTTGGCATTGAATAATGAACGCGAGAAACGTAAACATAATAAACGTCATCGTATTTTATCCGGCATCAGATCATTGGCCGCGCTGGCCTTCGTGGCGTCAATTATTGCCTCATTACAATATAATATATAATGCTGCTGCAGCTGTAGTCTGTCCTTCCGGACGATTTTTACTGCCGAATTTACACGATTCGTCACATATATTATTATGCAATTAAAAAGTTTCGAAACCAAAAGTTTCCGCCAGCTAGTAATTTCATAGCAAAAAAAAAATGAATGCAATACATTTTATAATATTAGTCAAAATATTGCAACATAAAGTAATATACTATTATGCAGTACCTTAAGTTTAAAATAACGACAATTTCGAAAAAAAAGTTGAGTTTTTGAGACCTGTATGTATGTATATGTTGTATAGGGTGTTTAAAAATGTAATCATATTACAGAAATCCAATTTTATTTTTTTCCTACTAATGATCCTGTTGATAATTAGACGGTATTTAGGCTCCTTCAATAAAAGAACTTTTAATCAGGAAATTACATTTATAAATGTGGCAAATAAAACAAAAATTCTCAAACTACCTGCGGATAACAATAAGTAATATAACATAAATCGTAGGTAGGAGATACGCATTAGGAATTGTATTCAAATCATTTACTCGGAAAATCAGAGCTACACAATCAACGGTCAAACCTTTCCGTGTTGTGTCTGCTATCCAAAACATTACAAAAGCTTCAGCTCAGCTATACCTATACACATTTAAAAACTGAGACGGTGTTTTAGAAATCGACGACCATAGATCTCCATTCGGCGTCGAGGTTGTAAAATAATGTTTTTATTTCGGAGTATTATTAAGTTTTCAAACTGCGTCTTGTTAGACAGTGTTTGTTGTGAAAACCGCCTGCGAAGGATTATCCGGACTCGCGCCGCTAACCCAATTTTGACGAGTTTCCACCGATTCGTACTTTATGGTTATATATATATACACGGGGTATAGAAGTATATACCTACGAAAAACGGAGGTCAAACTACGGTTTTAGTGTGTGCACGTATACAATATTATACATGTACGACACACAATAATATTCATATTATAATAAAATAATGACTGCGCACCACCGGCGCGGACCTAATGAGCGGGACGTGATAATTTTCCAATCGAGGCCTCTAATTATATGTCTGTATTGTGCCTATATTTTAGAATATAATAATATGTATACCGGTGTATATCGTACTCGCGGTTTATGGCCATTAGGTTTGGCGTTACTGTTATCATTATCATCATTATTATTATTATTATTATTACGCTCTGTCGTATAATATATATATATATATAATATAGCATAATATATTATTATTATAACTGCCCAAAACACATATTATGTTATATATATATAAACTATATTTGGTTATGGCACATACGAGTTCGCCATTGTTGGTGTGGCCATGCACCGCGGCCAGAGAGCCATATCGGAAGTTTTTTACTGTTATAATGACAATAATAAAAATGACCGTAGGCAGAATCGGGCGAGCGCGTAAAAAAGTAATAATAGTAACGATGATGATATTTTGTAAAATATAATGTTCGCGTGTGTAGGTGCGTAGGCTGGGGACGGACGAAAAGAGTAATATATGAGAAAAAAATTGTCATCTTAAGCTTCATGTTAAGTTCACATCATATCAAACACATATCATACGTGTACAACTAAAATGCATTATTATAATATTGTACAACTGTTGAATATATAGGGTTTGGATTTTTGTGCATTGGAATTTAAAAATAACAGTAACAAAAATGATTTAGTGAAATGCTTATATACATAAAAAGTAACTTTGTTCAATTTGTTTTTAAATTATAAGATGTTTTTATATAACATCATAATTTCATTTAATGCCATATTGGAAATTATCATTGGTAAATTCACAGTATCCATATTTCATTATTGTATATTTTTGTATATTATTACAAAATAAATACATATTTTACTATTTTATATCGCATATTAAATATTAATCCCAGCTCAAGTAATGACATATTTTATATGTGCGTGTTGCATGCGTCTTCGCAGTGCGGATCGAATGCGATTATAAAAAAATAGCGTCAGCGCACGCCTTTCGCGAAAATCAATTATTACGTGACGGATACCTATTTAAAACCCGCATTTTTATGTAAATTTGTATTTTTCTACGTATAATTTAGAATAATTTTCTGATTAAATATAATTTGACCATACGTAGATTCAAAAGTTATAAATTTTTTTTTACATATTCATCATTTCATCAGTATTTTTTATTAGGTAGATATAAGTTAAATATTAGGTGTTAGGTGTATATCAGATAATTGTACAAAATTAGATACGTCACTTAGAGTGGGGGAGGGGGCATTTGCTCCACCTTAGAATTTCATGAACTAAACAAATTGTGCCGCGACCCACAGCACGTAATCGTAAATTTTAAAGAAACCTACAATAGTGATAAGAATAATTATATAAATACTAAAATACGAAACTTAAACAGCTGATTGATAAGTTTCTAATGAATTAAGATCACACTAAATACCAAATATAAAAGTACAGTATTACTATCCAATTTTATTTTAATAAAAGATTGGTAAGTAGGTACCGCACTGCTGTACAATGGGTGTCGAGTGGGGTCAATGTTATAAAATCATTGTATACGAAAAAAGATTCTGAGCGAACACGGTTTGTCAGTCTACATAACTAAGTGTATTTTATGATATTATTGCAAGTAAAATAATTAATTATACTATTAATAACACAATAAGTTGAATTAATTTTTGCACAAAACATTGCATTAGAAAATTTAATCGAGTGTATAAAATATAATAATTTACTTTAAAAGTTTCAAGCACCCACGAAAAATATTTTTATATTACAACGAAATAAATAATATCGTTATTCTTCATTTAAATATCTAATTTCGTCTAAATTTGAATTTAAAATGTTTATAAAAAATGATTTTTTCAATATATTTTTTAATTTTTTGGTTACACTAAAAACTGCTTATGAAAAATCTTGTTTTAAATTTTTAATCATTAACTATAAAAACTGAACATTTTATAAATTTTGAACTACAAAATAATTTGCAAATGTTTGATGATGAATTTCGGCCAAATTTTGAAATTTAAATGCTTATGAAAAAAATTGTGCCTGTGTATTATTATTATTTTTAATCTGCTATTTTAACAATTTATGAAAAATCTTGTATTAAATTTTCTAGAAACTTGACCCAACGAAATTTTTTTTTTTATCAATATTTTAAAAAAAATTGGAAAAACCAAAAATTTCTTAAACCTACATTTAGTTTAAACATTTTCAAAATATTTTTAAATTTTTTTATTGTATAAAAAATGATAATCTATACAATTAGTAAAAATTTTAAATGTTTGTGGTTACTCGTTTTTGAATTACATCAAAATAAGGAAATCATTCCTAGAGAAAACGTGAATTAGAAAGGTAGAGAAACTTATAGAGATTTTTATATTGAGTTTTCAAAACTTAAACTTGAATAGAAAAATGTTCATGAATTTCCTTCTAAAAAAAAACTGCAAACATTTCGTAATTTTTACATAATTTTTTCGAAATTTTAATTTTAGACGCTTATAAAAAACTATAGGAGATTTACACTCAACTTTTTTTTTTTAATTTTCACTTGCAACAAGTTATAAAGAACATTATATTACATTTTCAAGTTTTTTGACTCATTAAAAAATTCAATTGAAATTCTTCATAAGCAATTTCTTTACTGCGTATAGAAATTGCTTATGTGAATATTTTGTGAAAATTGTATATATCTACTGTGTTTATTTTTGGTGTTACATCTAAAAACAAAATCGATTTTATCAAAAATTGACTTTGCGTAAAAATTCTCGTTTTTTTTAATTTTTTTTTTTTGATGTTTTAGTTTGAATACTATAGGGAATTTTTTACTTTTAACCTCCCAAAGTACCAAACGTTTTTCTACCGGAAAAGATGCTGATGAAGGAAATCGGAGCACTTTTACTGCCCTCAAACGTAATGACAGACACAAAAAAAAAGGAAATAAATTAAAATATACAACATTGTAAAATCAATACATTCCTCGCTCCGCTCAGTATCTAAAATTACTTATTCATGGTATAAAAACATGTTACTCCATAGCTTATCATTCAAAAAAGACTAGTGGCCTTTCCATTGTATATTATCTATGATTATACTAGAATATCTATAATTAATGGTTATACCTATTTAAATTGTATAAGTATAATATTGATGATATGCAATATACATTGTTAATGTTATACATGAACAAAATAACAAAATATATGAGTATAAGTATTATAAACATGTAGTGGCTGATGAGGTAAATGTGCGTATAACGTTAAGGGAGGGGTTAACGTTAATGTGATTTACGTCCAAAAAAACCGTTCTTAGGGAAAATGGAATAACTTTTTCAATCAAAATATTTATATTTTTTATTTAAATGTAGAGTCATATTATTATATTATAAATCTTCCTACTTTCTGGGGAAGATTCTGTCAATTCAGCAATGATTTTTCAAATTATTTTGAGGATGGCTAGAAGATCGTTGTGGTGAGAAAGGGAAAAGCCACCCCTAGCTCCCCGATTTCCCCCCAGCGGGTAGGTACCTACCAAAAATGATATTATACATTGTGTGTATGCAAAATATTTCACTCGCGAACCGAGAACAAGTCGTCGAAGAGGTGTGTATAATATTACACGAGTTTAATGACGCGTGTGGGCATTGCGCGCGGGTGGGGTGCGTGGTGTGACTTGTGAGTACGAGAGGGCTTCGACCTTAACATTATAATCGTGTGGAAAAAAATAAAAATAAATAGAATTTACGCGAGGAAGGGCGCCGTTTTCTACATTTTTCTAATATCCATCGCGTTTTAAACAATGTCGTGATCTCGAATTTACAACCATTCTGTAAGTACCTGTTCCATATAATATCATTTCGTGTGTGTTCTATTTGTTGAACATTTTATATTACACGGGGCGGTTTGAATGACGTAGTATCGTAGAAAACGTAGTGAATCGTGTATTATTACATACTCCGAACACGTTATTACGAGGGTTCTGAACTTACAAGTAGTACATAAAAACATAATAACAACTATAAGCGCTTAAATATTATGCACTAAAACTCGTTAAAATTTGCATGAAATAAACGAAAAAATATGCATAAAAATATTTTCCTTATGCGTAACATTTATTTCATGACACAAAATCAAATTTATGTACATATTTTTGAAGTAAAAATATTTTTATTCAGTAACCAGATGTATCTATATTGAACATTGATATAAAAGAAAAGAAAAAATAATATTTAAAATTACTCGGTACCTTGGATTCCTTTTGATATACTCGTGGGTAGTATTACAGCGTAATACGAGTATAGTAAGTACCAAAATACCTGACTAGAGCATTCCTATTTTATTTATTAATTTTATTATAGTATTAATTATTGCAAATTATTGTTATATTCAAATAGGTGTTAATTTTTCGTTTTTTTTTTTTATTTCACCGCTAATTATTAGTATAATTATTATGAAATACCGTACTATGTACCTATATCGTATTATATGTGAATCTATTTACTAATTAAACGTCTTGTACTTACGCTCATGCCTGTATTATATAATATTATATTAAAAAAAAAAAAAAAAATACAAAATAATTAATTATGTGTGCACAATAATGATATACGTGTTGTAATATGCGTTGTACGAGGATTTCGCATTTAAATGGGTACCTATATGAACACGTGGTCCCGCGATATAGGTACGTATATGTAGGTACGTATATATATTATTATGATATTGTGTGCATGAATTAATAATGGGAAAAAAAATCTTAATCGTTAAACTCGTAATTATTTTCCCGTTAATTCGCCGAAATGAAACGCTCTCCCGAACGGTGTCGGCAGTATAAATTATAATATTGTAATAATATAATATTTCATGTACACGCGTCGTTTTCAATATACTCACAATACAGTAGTGGCTAATAAGAGGTACCTATCTTAATATTATCGACCGTACGTCATTATAAGAGTACGTCGACCATCGCTATACGTATCATTACATTTTGTTATCATAGTTATTACTAGGGCTGGACTTTAAATACCCTAAGAATTCTAAATAATACACTAAAGTATTTTTTTATTCTTAATAAATTTGGTATAATTGATGATTGATAAATTATTAAATAACTTTTAAAATACTGTAAAATAGTTTTACAGACATAACTGTTCATTTTGAACTTCTTTAATTTGAAAAAAAAAACAATTATTTCCATACAGTTTAAAATTATTTTTAATAATTTAATACGAGAACCTACTTTATAGTTTGTTAAATTTATATGAAAACTATGTGAAAAAAATGACTTTAAAATTTAAAATCTTTGAAAAATGCAAAATAAAAACTTCTTATTCAGATTTAGTAACAAACGCAATAACATAACGTGAAACGTATATTTTATAAACCAACATCGCGTAGCTTCGCAAAACAATGCAAAGTGCATCAAAATCATCCCAGCCTTAGTTATTACGTGTACCAAGACTGGAATAATTTTTTTTTAAATCGTTAGATATCGATTAATAGGCTATCCATTATTAATAGAAATATTATAGTTCATACCAAGTCAAGTACCTATATAGTACTAATTAAAGTTATAAATTATTAGAGTGGTTAATTTTTTCTTAGTTATTTTTTAAGATATCACGGCACAAACGTTTTTTTTAAACTAGGCTATCTGGTAATGTTATTGCAGTGGGATTTGAAATTAATATGTTTAGGCAAAATTACAATTTTCATAGAAATTTATATTGATACTAGATAGTTGTATTAATGTACATTATTATATTGATCCCTATTAAAATTCCAAATAGCGTGAGTTCAACACTTCGACAGTTTGCAATTTAGTATTTACAATACATTTAACAATATAAATAATATAATACCAATTTTTTTTTTCCATAAAAAAAATAATAATGTGAATAAAACCAAATATATTTTAAATCTATGCAGATTATATTATGAAAAAATATTAACTTAACTTGACTATATACAATTAATTGACTGATTAGTAACTAGAAACGTAGGAAAAAATTAACTTCTTATGTTATAAATTACTATCCAAATAAAATAACTTATTATGCAACTTAGTAACTTAAATTTGTTAATTTGTTAATGCTCAGCCATGATGTTTAGTTTATCTTCCATTAAACAACAACATAGAAACGCTTTTGGAATTGGCACAACGAGAGTCCGCGTACTAAGAACTGATGACGTTTAAATTTATAAATTAAAATATGTACATCCAAAACGTCGAAACGGTCTTTAAAATAGTATGTAAAACTATTAACCTAATACTTATATATTTTAATGCTAAAGCAAAAATAGTATTAAGTTAAAAATTACAGTTCTATGGATTACTTTTTTGTTTTTATGTATAATTTGTATGACCCAATGATACTATCAACATTACCTAGGTAAACTTGACATTACATTTGAATATCATTACTCTGCGGTTATTGGTTTATGTTTAAACGTTGGATAATGTCGACAGTACTTTAGCATATAATTGGTATAACATAAATTAAACATAAAAAAAAAGAAAGTAATTGATACGTAGAATTTTAATTTTTAACTTTATACTAATATCTATAATTATAATCACCAGTAGTAATTTATGTATTATGACTATTAAATTGAAAAATAAATCTTTACACGATTAAACTTAATAAGATTACATTGATTATTATCCATCGAACTAAAAAGATATCTAATTAATAATACCAGTACCTACCCAATTAGGTACTAAAATTAAAAAATGTTCAATATTTTTGTTTAATATATTGTTTATTGGGAAATATGTGAAATACGTTCTATATGGCGATAATATTATCAGGGGACATATTGGAAATCAAGTGCATCTATTGTATTTGCGTGAATCTGGACCTGATAATAATAACTATATCAATACAGATATCAAAAACCGTTCAAGTATAATATGTGACATACGATACAATAATAAATGAATATTTAAGAGAGTAACAATGATAATAATAAAAATAATAATAAACGTAATAGCCGACTTGCATAAAATGTGTCATGATGTATGTTAGGCCATGATTCTTATACCCTAAAAATTATAGGTACCGAGGACAAGCGTCGTCCTCAAAACAAGCTTAACAGCATCAAAGGAGACCGCAACCTTCCCTTCTCATCCGACGACTTCAGTTTCTTCAACACCACTGCGTGGCCTACGGTTTTTTTTTTTTTATTGTTGTTATTATTAGTAGTATTAAAATATCTTATACGTGTTATTATAATATATATATAAGTACGCAGCGATCGACGTGTGTGTTAATTTAAAAATAGTATTACACTAATAAAATTGTTAATAATATATTTTATTTATTAAATTCATAAAAAAGATATTGTCATCGAATTACCATAACTCATATAAGAAATAACAATTAACAATAATAATAATAATGAACGTACGTTTGCAATTTGAAAATAAATATACACTTATAGCTAGTGGAATATACAGATTCCGAGGGGAGGAAAAGTAAGAAAAATTCAATTGGAACAAACATCAAACATTTGAAACATTTTTTTTTTCAAATTGTTATTGCTTTTTTGTTTTTAGTTTATTTTAAAATTAATTTTATTTTGTTGAATAATTTATTGATTGCCGATAGTTTTGACTAGGTATTATAAAAAGTTTCTAAGGAACTTTATAAAAATTAGGTATGTCAATATAGAGAAGGAAAAAGGGAAATATACTTTTATTGGATGAGGGCCGTTTAATTTGAACCATTATAAGGTTATACATAGTTCATTTACAAGCATACTTAACCTTTAACCTACCTTTATAACAGATAATATTTTATGTTGGTGTATAAATTATGTCACATTTTCGTAAAACAGGTCTGTGAATTACGATCTTTTGAGTGTTTCAAAACACGAACGGTAAATACCGAAGTACATATAATATTACATTGAACGAATATAAAGCGTACGATTTAACGAGGTAAACAAATTATTTTCGAATAATTTAAAAATGTTATTGCAAGAAATTGTTGTTGTTCCACCGAAGTATGATGATTGTTGAAGCTCGGACGGCGTTGTTACGATACAAATAAAGCGATGTGCGTTGAAGACGATGAGTTTTTTAATACATGAAAAATAATTTTTCACACCCATCTATAATACGTTGTGTATAATATCTACTTGTAATATGGTTTTTTTACATCATTTTAATAATTTTTAGGATTATTTTTTATTTTATTTTGTTATTCGTATTACCTAACTTTGTTATGTAATACCTGCATCGTTTCAAAACGTTTTGCATACAAAATAAATAATTTATTAATTTTAAATTCATTTCCGATAGGTAGATGAACATTTTTATTCAAAAATTAAACTTCAATTCGTGGTTATCTTCAACAGTTATTATGCTGCTACGTATAATATATGTTTATGATTCCGGTCATATTATGCGTAACTTGTAAGATATAAAAATAGTCTATAATGTTATTATATTCATAATATTGTATAGTAATGTTGGGACCTCTGATTTTTTAAGTCTACTCAAATCTATTCATATTTTGTATCAAATCAGGACTGAATATTATAAATAATAATTTCAATAGTCTATGAATTGTATATAATTGAAAAAAAAAAACTAGGTTCAAAGATGAAATGCTTGGCTGTTCAGATGTAGTAGACACTATATAAAAGTCTGGTAAATTGAGAACACCCTAAGGTCAAAGAATTCATATTATGTATAATATAATTTAATTTGATTTGATTCAAAATTGCAATTGCAGTTTTTAAAGTTCAAATATCTCTAGTCAGTTTTGTAAAAAAAAAAAAAAATACTGGAATTATTGTGTATGTCTAATTATTACTTACATGCATATCTTACAACTAAACTAACTAAAAAATTACCACATAAGTTTATTAAGTTTATTATTATTAGGTAAAATACAGTTATTTTGGATTGCTGATTGAAAAATAAATTAATGAGATAAATGTCGTATCGATTGATTATTATATTCAGATTTTTCATAGTTATTACTTATTATATTATATTTTACAGTCTTAATGTATATAGACGCTTGTGACGACGGCTTTATCACATAATAATACAATAATAATATTCGTGTGCTAGTTTACGATCCATACAACTTTACTTTACATTTCGTTATTTGTGCATGATACCTAGGTAATTACCTATATAACAATATAACAATGTATACTTCAATATTTGTATTGCTTAAAATATGCATTATTTAAAAATATTGTAAATAATAGATAGATATTAAAATATTATGTCGTAAAGATTTTTTGTCATGGTATTATTTTTTCGTAGATATTTTGACCTGTTTCCATTTTTAAACGACATCGTTTGTAGCATGTCACAATCCACTGGATTCATGCGCATGACCTTTGTCTGGTTTTTGGTCGTACTTTTTCTTACCGACGATTGCCAATAAACTAAATTCTTTGGTCACTGCCGCCCATAGGTTAGATCAAATATTGTATGATAAGATTTACGCACTGGCCTAGAATTGGAATTCATGACTTTTCGCTCCATAAATACAAGTTAATTGCATTAATTTTGCGGTTTACATCCCGCCAAGACATATTTTTCACACATCTGTAGGAGTTTGGTCTTTGTTGTCAACGGGTTTCTTGAGTTCACTAAGATTTTCATTTTAATCCTGGTATAATACATTACATTAATCGTAATTAATTATTATTGATTATGCGTATAGTTAAATATATATATATATATATTTTTCAGTTCAATAAATTGAGTTTGGATTTTGATTTTATCAGTTTGATTTTCACACCCAATTGCCATTATAATTTTGGTATTTAATTAGGTTCCAATAAATATTTTTTAATAATCAGATTGGTTCCCGGGCCCTGTTCAGTTGAGCTGTTAAGTCGGAACAGTTTGTATAATTATATTATAGAGCAGGGGTTTCCAAACTACGGCCCGCGGGCTGCATCCGGCCCGTGAACAAATTTTCACCGGCCCGCCAAATGACGATAAATAATCTAAAAATATGTATGTAACATTGCTCAAAAAATAATTTCTGAACTTAAAATTCAATTACAACATCGTTTTTCTGACCTTGACGTCAAATCTGAAGAAATCAGTATTTTTCAGAATCCGTTTAGTTGTGATATTGAGAAGTTGCCTAGCACCCTCTACAAATGGAAACGATTGATTTGCAATATAATGATGCATTAAGAATCAAATATAGCGAAGAGACTTTTGTTGATTTTTATAAATTTCTCCCAGATACTCAATATCCAAATTTAAAATAATTTACAATTAAATATATATCTATATTTGCTACTACTTATTTGTGCGAACAAACCTTTTCTAAATTGAAATACGTTAAATCGAAATATAGATCAGCCATGTCTGATAAACATTTGGAATCAGTTTTGAAAATTGGAACAAGTAACCCAGAACCCGAATTTGATAAAATATTGGTAAAAAAAACATCAATTTCATGCTTCTCATTAATAAAAATATATTATTAAAATGAAGTATATTTAAGTAGGCATATTGTAAGAATTATTTTTTAAATATTTAAAATTATATATATCTCTACAAAACTAAAAATTATACGTGTTTATACATTTTAGCCCGTTAAGAGCTTTTTTTATTTTATGTGGCCCTTGGATAAAAATGTTTGGAGACCTCTGTTATAGAGAAACGTGATGATAAAACGATAGCGTATTGTGATATTTCGGTTGATTTTCAATCGCGTTCGTTCGCGAATTGTTAGCTAGGCATTGCAATTATCTACACAGCATATTATTATCCGCGATGTATATAATATTGATACGCGGTACCTATCTCGTTGCGCGCGCCACGAAGGTGGCTTGGCTATACGGCCAAGTCGTGAAGTGTAACAGTAAAAAAAAAAAAAATGACGCCGGTCGCGGACTTTTCCGCATATTAGAGGAAAGCAAGTTTCGAATGAGATAATATAATAATATGGAACGTGCGCCTGAAATCTGCCTTCCATTACTACACGTGCCCGTGTACCGGTACACGGGTATTATACCTGTAATAACACACACACACACACACAATGTATAATAATAGTATGCGAAATTGCGAACATCAGTGCCAACGGCGGCGGCGTCGACGACGGCACACGGTCGTCCGTGTTGTGCCCACAGTGCATTGCCCTCGACGGCAGCCTACTTTCTCCCTACCCCGCGGGGGTTTTGTATAGAGGTATAATACCTGTAAATATATATATATAATATATCTATACTCTAAACATCAGAAACTGTGTCAACGGCCAAGAACAACACGATCGCCATTGTACTAAACGGCACGAAGTGTTGTGGTTTTTTATTAATTTTTTTTTCTCTCTTCTTCTTCTTCTTTTCCTCCTACTTCTTTTCTCCTTCTTCTTCTTCTTCTTCTTCTTCTTCTTCTTCTTCTTTCTTCTTTCTTCTTATTTTCGCCCGACGCGTTTGATTTTCGCCGCGATCTTTCCGCGCCGGTAACGTGACGGCCAACCGAAAACCGATTGCGATTTACAACAAAGGTGTACAATATATTGATATGATACAGTCGGTGTACGTTGTCATTAAAAGGGTTAAACTTACACGAGACTATATATATATATAAAATAATAATAATAATATGTAAATAGTTATCTATTGCACTGCAGTTACAGTCATGATAATGAACTATATCATTTATGCGGTTTTATATTATTAACATGGCACCGAACCCATGGAAATTGATCAGGTTGGGATTTGACGAATTTATAGATATTTGTTGTAGCTCCGATGGACAGTGATGGGATTTCGGTTCAAAGAAATATTGTGATCTGGTAACGTATTTTCAGAGAACTGACGACGACGATAATATATATTTTTTAAATATAACGTCAGTCTTCATTTTAGTATTTTAACACCGTTAAGAGTTTTTGATTTCTTTACTATTAAAGAATAAATTACATAATATTCATTTGAGAAAAATTATGTACTTACTAAACAACAGGAGCAGATTTGATTTAAGAAACCAATTTTCATTTCAATTGTTTGGACTTTAATATTTATTTGTTTTTAATAACCTGTCGAAAAAGTTTTTATCACGAACAATATGAGGTCAACAATTCAGCATTGATTTTAAGAATGTTGAAGATGTCAATGCGAAGAGCAAAAATAAATTTCGAAACTTTCAAGAGTTCTATTGTTTCTTGAAAATGTCAATAAGCTTAGCTTTAAATCAATAATTGTTGATATATTTTTACTTGCATTTATATAATTATACACAAAAACGTAAATATACAGCTACACTTCCACTAATAACGGCTTAATCGAGTTATCAATTAAGATAAAAAAAAAAAAAATAATAGTAATGATAATGATCATTATACCTAGTCTGTATGGACATGAGGTTATTTGCTATTGGTGCCAATGGCACAAACTCACACAAGTATTTCATGTATAGTTATAGGTTAGTGCATAATAATATAAACTTCCGGGCCCAAAATCCATAATAATATGCGTGTACATTGTATAACGATGGCGTTCGTGATCTATATTTATCTTTTCTCGAACAACAGCCGTCACGCGTAACAAATGGGTTATGGCTATTTTCCAAAAATAAAAAGCAACAAGTCTCAACTCTCAGCGCAACAACGGCTAAATCCCACACGTAATAATATTGTACAGCTGTGTGCGCCACACTCAAACACGTGCCGCTACAGGTAACGACGACTACTGTAATATTCACGTGACCTCATTTGCTTCAAGTCACAGCCGCGATTGCCATGAGTGGGCGGGTGGTTGGGAAGACAAACAAGGTGACCCAAACAGACACTTTGTATACACGAAATACTGCCTACCTATATTATAAATAATATCTAATATTATACATGACACGATTTGGGGCACTATTTCAAGTTTAATGCTTTTTAAGTCTTACTGGAGCCGTATCGATTTGATATAAACCTTTGATAATCTTGTAACGTAGCACAAACATCTTAATTCCACCGATACGTTTTTTGACCTGAAAAAATAAAATTATATGTAAATTCCACCGATATCATCAAAAAAATTTGGTGTGCAACAATTCCTCATAAATACAGATATACATATTATAGGTGTGTACATTTTTTAAAAATAATTCATTTTAATAACACTGTTTATTAATTAAAAAATAATAATATGTTTAAAATATTAGCTATATGAATAAAATATTAATAAAAACAATACATTTTACGTATATACTTATTTAAAAAATACAAATAAATTTTTCAACTGTCGATTGATATTTGATAGTAAGTAGGTTTTTTATGCAATCGTCAGAACGAGTTTGTACTCGAGCATAACCTTTTTTTAAACCAAAGTGAAATTTGAAAATTACTTACCCTTTTCTGTCCCGAATGTAATTTGAAATAAATAAATGCAATAGTTATTTAGACCTTACCCAGAAAACAAAGGCCCGTGAATATTTTTTACTCGTGAACTCGGTTCTCGAAAAAATAAAAATCTGTACAGTTAACCCTTTGACGGATTTGCGTAATTATTCAATACATACATAATTTTGAGGAATTATCATTTTAAACATTCATCATTGTATGATCACAAAATTTCGGGTTTGCCCGATTAGATTTATTTGAGTAACAATGTACCTAAAGATTTATATTAATAATAATAATAATAAAAATAAAATCCAAGTACCTAGTAATAATAAATAAAACCGTTCATTCGTAAAACGCAAGACGAAAATATTTGTATATCGTACGTGCTCACTCGCAAGTATCCGTGTAATTGACGGCGGTGAAACTAATTACTGGCGTATGCTCTACATCGACAAACACTAAAATAATAATATTAATGTCAGCGCGTCCAATATTATTGTGCGATTAAATTGTGGTGCGAAATAATTACAGTCGGCTGCACAAACGGCTAGAGGCTTGTTCCAGAAATGTCGGACCGTCACTTCTGCATATTGGTGAAAATGATATTCGACAAACATGACAATAATAATACATCCAGACCAAAGTGACGGTGCCCACGGTGGCAGAAATGTTCACGGTTTAGTTGCAGGATATTAATAACGATCTTTTCGAGGATTTGAAGAACAATAATATTATTTACATTATAATAAATTGTTTGATACTATTATCTATAGGTACCTATTGATATAATATTCAAATTTGTTTTAATAATTGTGCTTATTGTTCGTTGAAGATAAACGCGGTTTTATCGGTAAACAGTAAATTTACAGAATAACGACTTAGTATCAACAATGCTTCAAAAAAAATCTATTGTGAAACAATTATATACCTATTATGTATTGCTTGAAGAGCTATATTACCTATTCTGTACCTTCGTGTTAATCATTGATCATTACACTTAGGTATATAATTAACAAGACAAAGAAAATACAATATATTTTTGATAGTTTTAAACTTGACAGCAATGGTACAAATCCACAGTTCACAATTATTATTTATGGCTATGGTTTTATTTCAAATTTGATTATAGCATGTTCTGCAATACGTTTATAATTGTATGATATCGAGTAATATATAGGTATAAATTGTATCAGGAGTACGTCACTCCCTACAAACACTATTAATAAATAGGTGACCTCGAGCCACCAAAATAAACAGCCACTAGATACAAATTGGCCACTAGTTTTGATAAGAAATTTAAAAATTCGTATTAAATAAGTCATAATAAAAAAAAATACATCTTTCAAAATATCTTCACTATATAGGATCATTCAAAAAGTATGTGATGGCCATATTATTGATTCAAAATAAGGACAAATGTAATGACACCTATAATACAAATGTTTTTTTTAATTTAAAAACTTCTAAAACGATTTGTTTCATTTTATAATTTTTTACAATATTTTAGAGGGGTATTTGGAGGTTCACTTTAGAAATGTTTAAAAACTTTAAATATCTCTCAAGATTAGAGTTTTTTGAATTAATTAATGTTGTTTAAGTACTAAAATGTATTAAAACAATGTCTTCAAATTATGTTTGAAAAAAAAGTATAGGTTTTCGAGTTTCTGAAGTTGACTCCCTAAAATCCCCCTAATATATTGTAAAAATTACAAAATGTACAAATCATTTTAGTTGATTCTAAATTAAAAAAACTTTCGGCTTATACATTTTTCTTTATGTTGAATATTTATGTGATAAAATGGCTGTAACATAAATTTTAAATCACCCTGTACTTGCCGTTTATTTGTAACAAAAAATGTTACTATTTACTTAACTTCAAAGCCGAGCCTCCATAGTTTCATCGATAACTTCTCGGCCCAGCCTCCAACATTTTTTATCACTGTAGAGTGATGCATCTTGTATGTTCTGTGATTATATCAATAAAAAATGTTATCAAAAATTCAAAAATTCAAAATAATATTTTTCAAGCCTGAATAAAGTTCAAATAATTTAATTGTAATATATACTTCACAACTCAATTGTACACAAACTGTAAGTGGTATTTGTTCTAATATGGACACTAGCCAAGTTATAAATAATTTCGAATTCAACTTTAACTAGTTAAACTGCCCGAAATATGTAAGCTTAAAATTAATGCTTAAGTACATATATTTATCTTACATATTAATGTACCTATGCATAATGATATGTGTACAATACATTACAGTTTACAAATTTTAAAATACATTTTAACAACGAATATAAATAATATAATAATTATGATAATATTTCTGATATTAATGCATTACAATAAGTTTTAAAAAATTCTAAAAACATAATATAAATTAAGCCTTACATGTTGGGGGTGCTAAAAATTATACAAATAGTACGATAAAACTACATTATTTCCTAATTATTTACAATATTTTTAATAATAATTAAAATTAATTACTTTAGGTTATTTAAAATAGTAACTATCTATATTAAAGCAATTCCCCTGTCTTAAGTTATACATTTATTAATAATATCTTAAGTTTTTAATTGATTTGTTAAATCTTTTTCAAAATTTGACAGTGGTAATAGTTATCACTGATAACGGTAAGTTTAAAAACCGTCCTTGCATGTGTTATGATAGTCCATAGCTATTTTTTAACAATCGCATTAAAGATACTAATGTAAATACATAATAAATCAGGATATTTGTGGGCGCTAACAAAACATTTTAGGGTGCATTTTAGCATGCTAAGCACTTCTCAGCCCACTCCTAGTTGCACTTATGCAATTAAAAACATAGTTTATCGATGAATATTTTGATACTGTCTATTTATAGTAGTGGCTCATAAGACATGAACTATTTTCTAAATCCATTAAAATAGATAATACTCAGTTGATATTGCATAGTTGATGAATTGTGTTCTTCCTTATTCTTTTTTTCATTAACTTTATGGAAATGAATGTTTTTTGCGAATTTGCAAGCGGGCTATCATTTTGTTTTATTTCACGTCCAAAAATGTTGTTATTATCTGTGGGATATAAGACCGGGTCCGAAAAACTTGTAAATCGTAATTGTGTACTAGACAAACTCCTCGATATAATAAATAGGCATAAATGACATGCGAAAAAATATGTTGTGTTCGGGCTGGCTGGTATGCATAGTAATTTATTATTATAACGATAAATGGCGGTAATAATATTACGATATTCAGGTCCTGTGATTTGTTTATGAAACTAGTTTTTCGTGTGCATGGGATAGGTAGGTACCTATATAATAAAATGCACATATACACCTTACCTATATAAGAACGAGTTGCCGAGTCAGAGTAGATAAGAATAATATATTAATATTTAAATAATGCTACCGGTGCACTGTCTCGTCGGTGGATTCGGCTGAGACGCGTTCGGAGGAATATCATATTGTTATTGGATTCCGACTGCCAAAAGTAACCCACACTCCTATAATGTATTACGTACTTATATATTACAGAATAACACTTACCTACCCATCAGCACACCCGTTATTGTACATGCAGAAGTGATGTGACAATTAATCGACTATACAGTCGCCATTCGCAGTGTCAAAAATCGTTATAATAATTATATTTTATTAGAATATTATATTGCATTATCGTTTAGCGGAAACCATTATTATGTTTATGACCACTATAGTTTTTTTTTTAACTTAAAAATGTATAATATTAATATGTTTATACAATTATTTGATAATAAATAAATAAAAAATGTGACATTTTTTAAGTGCGTTATACATAGATGTAATTGAAAACATAATGTGTTTAAAAAAACCACATTTTTTTGAAAGAGACCCAATAAAAACTCATGGCCCAGAGTAGGCTTAATATGGGCCTGGTAATGTGGCCAGTGGTAAATGGACAAGGTTTCAATCATATTATATTACAATGATATCATTCATGTTCTCAGACGTAGGAGGTCGTAACTCTATATTTAAAACTATTTGCAGAGCATCGATTATAGTCTTCGATCACTGCTAAACTCAATATTAGGATTTTGGACTTTATATTTTATTTAATTTACAACCTCGGAGGAGAAGTTGAGTTGCAACCATTTTTATACAAAAATTAATTCCTTCGGATATCAAGGCAAAAAAAAAAGAATGAAAGAAGGAGGACCATTACCCCAGCACTGCCATATTTGTAATTTAATTTCAAAATTATTATTATGTACAAGTCTGAAAGCAAAAACAAAATATTATTCAACCTCATAAACATTAGAAAACGTGAATTTCCCATCATGTCCCTGCTACGGTAACGTTACCTCAGTACTTCTTTGATAAATTTTGGGGTAACGTTACTATTAGTAATACACTGGATAGGTATTGAATTCATTTTTGTCAAAAACATTTGAACTTGAATTGCTTAAAAAAAAATATGATTATATATCTTCAATTTTTTTAAATGGCTAAAATAAGAATATATATGTCGAATCTTGAATTACATTTTCAAGGTTTTTGACCAAGCAAATATTTTTTATCGACACTTGCAAAAAAAAAACTAAAAAAAATTAAAAATGTCAAATGACTATAATACTAGATAGAAGATTCATATGAAATTAAACCATGGATTGATAGTGCTAATATGAACATTTAGAACTTCAAATATCCAAGGTTTTTCGTTTTTCGAGTTAAGCACCTACACAAAAAAAAACCAAAATCGATTTTGACAAAAACTGTTATTGCATAAAAATTTTTGTTTTCTCAGCTATTTCAAAAGTATTAGAAATGTTTTACTTTTGACCCCCAAACTACCAACTAGATCCAATTTTCCACCAAAAACCACACTCAAAGTTTAAAATTGATGATATAGACATAAAAAACGCTCATCGTTGTATAATAATTATATTCATCGCTCTGCTTGGAGTTCAAAACAGACGAATCATGACATAAGAATGGAGTTGCAGTGTATAATAACTAACACATTATTATGATTGTAGGTATGTATGCGTATTATATGAAATATGTGCTCAGAGATTTAAGGATATGTGATATTTCTACTGACCTTTTGTTATTTTTTTTTTAGAACCTTGAACATTTTTTGAAAAATTAATTTAAAATACTGTTTATAATATACCTATGTAAAAATGTAAAAATATGTGCTGTACATTTCATAAACATATTATTATTATATAAAATTTGGATTATTTTCTTTACAGGTTTTTTTTTTATACTTCAGGTTCTCTATTCAATATTTTATATTATTAACATGTTTCGTTGATCAATGAAATTTAATTTTTAAATAATATCAAACTCAACCTTATGTACATTTTTTAACGTATTTAAATTATTTGAATTACTTGACTTCTGAATGATGACCATCGATCAGGTACACCGTTAATTACTATGAAATACTATATGTTATTTACATGAATAAAAATAACAGTTTGACTTAGAAAATTAGTTTATTGTTTAATACGTATTTTGATCGATCAATTTTTGAGGTTTATGCAAATATCGTGTAAATTATATTTTTGGTATAAGAATTAGGTAATGAATTGTATTGTCACCAGTTC
Organism: Pentalonia nigronervosa; assembly: GCA_014851325.1. Taxonomy (NCBI): domain Eukaryota; kingdom Metazoa; phylum Arthropoda; class Insecta; order Hemiptera; family Aphididae; genus Pentalonia; species Pentalonia nigronervosa. Next base: position 43,888 of record JACXSJ010001497.1, read on the forward strand.
AAGGAATTAGAAACCAAGCGTTTTCATTTTGTCATTGACGGACATAGATTTTTCTGTCAAGTCCTTGTAAGTAATATTAGTTCATAAGTAAAAATGTGTGTATGCTATGACACGTTTACTCGGAAAAAAATACACTCGCATATATTTATATAATATATTTATTTTTCATCAATTAAAGGAGATAGTTATTAATTTAGATTTGTCATTGATAATTTTTGTTAGTGAATAATAAAAATAATAATAAGGAAACTGATGCTGTAACAAAAAAATTCCAAATAAAATTATGCGATTCCGCGATAACCTAATTACCTACCTTTCTCTATAATTAATTATACGATATTGAGATACTTAAAATATAACCAAATATTTGAAACTTGAATTTGAAAATTACCGATTTAGCTGATTCCAAACCCGTTTTTGCTGGTAGTGACTGTGTAAGCAATGTAATGCCGATTTTGCATTATAGATGTTATTATTAAATATAATATATATGTCGCGACCGTTTTGCTAAATCCATCTTTTCACGAAATGAATATCCAGTTCACGGATTTTACGTACATACATGTAATGAAATCCTTGCTGTTAGTATTCGTTAACTGGATTAATATTTTTATCCATTTTACAAGACAGACATATTATTATACGTTTTATGATTGAATAATTTTTTTCATGAAATCGATAGCCTCTTGGAGTTAATTTTGCGTAACGAATTTGAACATTTTGACATTTGAAATCCCAAACTAGTAAATGCGCAAAAAAAAAACAGTTAAATAAAAAGATTTTAAATCTAAGTTGAGATAATTTCATGAGTATCGGTTCTCAAAATATTCCCACATAAATATCGACGGACTGTTTCGTTTGTTCTACATTTTTAATCACAAATAATCTAAAAAATAATAAATATTTCAGAATGCAGTTATAATAACCGGTCGCTTTCAATAAACTAAAAATTAAGTTTTTGAATTATATTTCACTAAAAATAAATACCTAGCTGTATACATTGCCATTATATACATAGTATACCATATAGGTAGACAGGTAATTTATTTTCGATAAGACTAATGTTTCAAAATTATATACAAATATCGAATTATCTAGGCGTACGAGTATATTAACGATAAATTATGATACACTTATTCACAGTTTTGAAAATATTAAGCCATATTCTAAGCTACAAAAGTAGATGCAATTTGTGCTGTCTTCGGGCGTTTTCACGTGATATTAAAATTTTAGGTCAGTTCATAAATATATTGATTTTGGTGTTTATTCAAAATATTATTTATAAAAGTTGTAAAAATTAAGTTGTAGGGAAAAAATTAGTTTACATTTCTGTGGTTTCTATTATGTAGTAATATCCTCTAGTCAAGTCCAGCTGTGTTACCAATTCATTGTTGACATGCTATTTTTTTCTGTGTGTGTGGATAGTGTTATGTTATATATTATTATGCTCAACTCCCCGTGGAGTAGTGTTTGAATATATCTGGTGAAAAAATAATAAATTATCTTGTATTTTTTATAAAATAAATGGTTTTTTATATACCGTCTTAAACAAATGATTGTATTGTATAGGTTAAAGTCTAGTTCATCAAAATAGATAAGTATACCTATTTTTTTTTATAGTAACATATTATTACTTGATCAAATAAGTACCTATTATAAAACAAGAGTAATTATTTAGTTTTATTTAGTTTTATTTTTTTTAGTATTATATTTAGTTTAATAATTATATATAGTTTTAATTTGTTTCGTTTTAGTTTTTTAAAAATTCACAAATTAAATATCAATAGCTATTAACTTTTTGTACTAATTTATATTTTTAGTTCAAACATTGTTATGCTATTTTTAATACCTAGTTGAATAATTTATACATTGTTATTAAATAATCATATTAAGGCATTAAGTTAATCATATATTATATAAGTTGGACATTTTCTCGTCATAAGGTTAAATTTGAATAAAATTAACATTTATTATGTTTCGGAAACATTTTTTTTTTAAATCTTGAGAAATAGCATGTTTATATATTTAAATATTGATCAATATACGCATTTGCACCATAATATTATAAAATACTTAATACTTGTGACTCTAATCCATGACCTATAATGTTGCAGTTTATGATTGAGAATCTGTTAAACAAATGATTAGACGGTAAATAAATTAAATTGATAGATAATAAGCAAACAAGCCAAAGTCTCCACTTTTCAGAAGACAAACAACAAAATATCTCGTATATATAATGAATGTAATGGATCTTTCATTTTGTATAAATTATATTTTAATAAGAAAAAAAATTCAAAAATCAAATATTTGGATGATGAAAACTATATGTAGAACATTATTTTCTATAAGATATAACAATCTAAAATCATAAAACAAATAAATAATAATAATCGATAAATGGCCAAGTCGACTTGATTTGTTTCACCCTAGGAGAACCCGAGACCTTACAGTTGTTTAATACTGTTCTTTTTTACAATTGTTGTACATTTGGAATTTCATTTAAGATGTTTCAGAGAAATGCTCAAATCTAACCACAATTAAGAATAATTCATAACCGTATGGAAAAATGATACATCAAGCGTGTATAGTCTTGATAATAGTCACAGTATTGGACGGAGATGTTCAACAAATTTAAGTGCCTATATTTTTTTTTTAAAACTGGCGTGCTATATTTGTAATTAAAACATATTATTGTATAATGATAAAAAATGTATTAAAAAACACATAATCATACTATGCTTAATATGTATTCATTGGCCTCAAATAAAGACAAGGTGGGCTACTACGAGTTGAAGACCAATGGTAAAGTAGGTACCTATATATAGACGGTATTGTGTTTACAGGTATTGTGAACATGATATTATTATTATATACTTCTGATTTATAGAAAATAATCGTGATAGTGTGCTGTGTACGTATAATAAATAACGGCCACACTATACGTTCTGTAGATCAGCGATTTCACATGACGATAAATTGATATATTATTATTATTATGTATTTTATTCTGAACCGTCAGAGTGTATACCACATCAGACCACATTTGACTTTGACCTAACCCTGCAGCGTGACACACATTTCCGGAGACTATAGATATTCAATCGCGTATTATATTACCCGTTGATAGCCAAATGGCACACAAAAGCTCTACAACCGGTCGTTCATTGATTGTCTGGTGATAGATTTATTTAAAAATTTTTATTGTAGAGGTGCTGAAAAATATGGTCTCAAACCGAAATTTTTAATCGTACGTCAAATCGAATAATTCAGTGTGATATTGAACTCAAATCGTTTAACATTGAGCCGAACCCGTACCAACATTTCGTTTAATACTGAACTGAACTCGAACCGAGCTTTCGAGCCAAATTTCTTAGTTTTATGTTAAACTAGAATTAACTATATAATACTATTCAAGTTTTAATTTAAATTAATACTTATCGGTTCTAACATAAATATGTTAACTACTAATCGGTTTATTAAAAATAATAAATGAATATAAAATATTGGTGTACTTTTTATTAATAAAATAGATAATAGATAAAATACAAATTTAAAACTAAAACATTTAAAACGTTTGAGGTATTTGGATTTTTTTTGAAATTCGTATTAATTATAGCATTTCTTATTTTTTGTTCGAGTTCGATTCGGTTGGGGTTTTTAAAACCAAATTCAACTTTTGAATTGGAGCCGAACACATAAATGTAGATTTCATTTTTCAATTATCAAACAGTTTCAACTTCCCCCCCCCCTTTAATTTGTACACTTAAACTTTCTAGTTTAATGACAAAACTAACCATAATTATTATATTATTACTTCATATTTTTTCGATCAAAATATCATAGTATAAATTATCAATTTATTATAGTTTATATGATAATAACAGATGCTTATATGTATTTATATTATCATTACTCATTATTTATGTTCGTTAAAAACATACAACTATATTTATTTTAATATAGGTACACGTGGCACTGAAAGTGTTATGACGATATTTGCTCGTGGTAGCTCATTGTCAAACGCGTGCTATATTCATACATTATATCATAACGTAATTTAATTTAATTACTACGGTTTAAAATATATTTAATTGTATAATATTAATTATAACTATGAGAAGCTTATATTGTTGTGATCATATGTAATATATATATATATATATAGATTATATTTTAATCAATTATTAGAAAAAAAAACTGCTAACAATCTAACTACTACCAAATGGAGTTAGGTGTTCATATTATGTTATAGGTAATGGACCGGAATCTCTCTCTATTTATTATTTAACTAAAAATATGTATTATTGTCTGTGTTCTATATATCGTATCATATATTAATCAGATTCATCTAAATTTTATGTTTTAAAAATCGGTGAAGATTTTGTTTAATTGTTTTGAGGTTTCTCCTATTTTCGAATGTTCTAGAAATAATTTTAATTTCTCATAATTTTCTAGAAACTGTTAATATATTAATTTTTTCTGAATTTTTAGTAACCTTATCAAATTGTACACATAATATTTTATTATGTGAATATTTTGATTAAATTGACTACTATGCTTTGTATATTACACAATACAAGTTTCTAACTCCGAACAGTCAATTTTATTAAACCTGATTATAGGTATCCATCAATCATCTTGCCTGAGTAGCTTTGTTCCTGACAGATTAATACGATTATTTTGAATTACTCAATTTCAGTTACCTAAAGTTTAAACACTATACTCTCTAAAACCTTTAAGGTCTAAAACTAACTATTAAGTATACAATATCATATTATGCACTCACAGCGCGGTTCGCTTAATACTATATTATTATTATATTATTATTGCTATATTATAATGTGTACATAGCATATATGCATAATAAAATATAAAAAGTGAAGATATAAAATTGGTAGTAAAAATTGAAAAATATATTACATACAAATAATTATTTTATAGGTAGGCACGTGTGATATACGGATATAAGCCGAATATTATATTTTTACGTCCACACTATGAAAATAAAAATATCTTTGTCTGGCGTTTTCCTCATTCAGATAAGCACCTGCAGAATAACGCATATTTCGCATGTGGACAACGGCTGATAGCTGTATATAGAGTAATCCACCAAACATGCTCATCACTCTTTTGACCTTTTATCCTTTAATAATGAAGTTAAATTTTTATTGTTTTTAGAACTTTGAAATACCTACAATTATTATATACCTATCATATTTTTAAATAATAAGAATTATATTGTATATAAATACAATTTAGGCAGTATAATATATGTATAGGAACATAAAAACATCCTATATTAATTTATGTACTTCCAGATGTCTGATTACTGCTTTAAATGTATATATGAATTTATTTGCTTCTTTTCTAAGTTATGCAAGAACAATAATTTTTGATTTTTAATCTAACAAGCCTAAAAATCAAAATTATTATTATAAAAGTATTATTAAAAAAATGGAAATATTATTTTCAAGTTTTTATGTGTTTATTTTACATTAAACGTTAAATATTTTTCTACATAACCTAGCTAAAAGGATATTGATAACAAACCTTTTGAAAAAATTTAAATTGGACCACTAAAAGTAGGTACTTGATCAAATCTTTCTTTTTTATTAGCAGTTTCCACTTATAAATTACCTAGTAGGTTTATGGGTACATTTTAAGGTCCATTTGAAATATTTAGAATTTTAAGTGATCTTAGGTCTCTCACGTTAATAAATTCCATATATAATAAATTGCCAAAATTCCAAATTTTTTAGTCCAACAGCTTTAAAAAAAGTATCTTATTACGATACTAACTTCTTTTATCTTTATTAATGAAAATTACTTTTTTTACTATAAACTGATAAAAAGACGATTTTTTTTTGAAAATGTTTATGCATTTAAATCAAAATTTGAACAAGTAGTTACCGAGTCAATAAAATGCATGTACTGTGAATAATAAAAACCTTAATAATAGTTTATTACGTTGCCGTAATATCCATTTAAAATATAAAAAAATGTACTATTTATTCTATATTATAATTATTATAATCGGAAAATTTTTATTAATTATTATAAAATGTTAATAGAATAAATCTTCCAAATATACCAATTATTTATAATGCACAATGTTAAATATGGAACTGAAAAACTACTCACTACTCGTTCAAAATATTCAAATTTCGATGCCGATTTGGATACATTAACATTTCCAAAACAGTTATCTGCTAAACGACTACAGTAAAATAAAGGGATTTTTATTTGAATAAATACGTTTGTGTCATTACAAGATACTGTATAAATGGTATAAAAAAATCTAAGTACTTATTTACTAATATTATAATAATAATATAATTAGTTATTCCGAAAATCAGAAATTCAAAAAATTCTCAATTAAATTAAATAATGGAGGAGGGGGGTGAACTTGTTTGGTGATGGCAAATCACCCATTGTATATTATATTATATTGTCTCGGTCCATTCAAGTGTGAATACAAAACTGGATAATTTTTTAGACGGTATGCACACGTGCAACTACTTCAATAATTAGAATTCCCGCGGCGTGTCTCATTATAAAATTCTTTATTATTATGCGTTTCATTAATTTAGTTGTTTAACGTCGAATACTGCAGATGGTTTATAGCCTACGGGCTACGACTAAGATTTGTTTTATAATAATGCATTATTATATAGGTAGGCATACGATTTAGGGACATTATTTTTGTAATATTAACTCGTGATCATCGTAAATTATTTACAAAGAGAAATTACGGTCAGGCAACACAAATTGTAGTCGTTGAACCTACCTGGATATTAGGTATATATTGGCATAAAAAGTCAGTGATGTACTACAATGGTCCACGATTAAAGTTCACTGATAAGATGAATTCACATTAGGGAGTAATGTTAGTTAATTAATATTTATGTAATTTTTACAAAAGTTTACGAAAGTAGACAAGTACATCTCCTTTTGAAGTGCGGATTAATACACGCTTACAGAAAAAATATGTATATATAATATTAACGGTTCACAAGGATAGCAAATAACTTTTATTATTACTACTAATATGTAAATGTAAAATATACTTGAACTATATAACATAATACTTCAAAGGATAGGTATCTACTCTAAGTATTTACGCTCGAGTCGTCAGCGAATGTATATGTTCAGTAAATGAAAAATTAGAATAAAACTATGTGCCCGCTCACAAATTGCAAGAATCAGCTAAAGTTTTATTAACGAACCGAAATACTTTTCTCAAAAGTTCTCAGTTTATCATAGCATCCTGTTTATGTAGTATTTTCAAAAGTTCAAGTAATAAATTAAATACGAAAAAAGGACATAAAATCGTTGGAATTCATCAAGTTATAATTATTGGTACGTTTCGTAGTAACAGTAAACGCTCGCGGTAAAGCAAAATAATTAACGAAATATGTTTTTACGAGTATATAGCATATATATATATATTTAAATTATATTATGTATTATTAAAATGATTAAATGGTTTCTCATGCGCCTGTTGTCCGATTGTCCGAATACAGTGAAATGTATTACAGTTGAATATGGTATTGTGCCCATATATATGATGGATCATATAAATAAGTTACCTATGATGTTGCGAGTGTTTTTATTTTAGTGTACCTACCCAATGGTTATTATATGATAATGTTCTATAGAACTTTTGTAGAGAATCGAGATAATATTCCAAAAACGAAATCTTCAATTTATTTTGTACTACTATACAGTCTGTAGAACGTCTTGGTTATATAATATTATGTGACATTTGAAACGTTTTTTCTGTCCGACGGAATATATTATTATGACCAGGGCTTGCATTTAAAATCAAAATTTCGTTTTACGTTAGTTACAATTTAAATGTTATACAATTTTTGCGTTTATCGTTCAAAATAATATCTAATACGGGCGAAAATAGCTCGAATATACGGAACATAATAAATTCTTTGAATAAATATTTCTACGAAACCAATATTATAACTTTTAAGTAAATGGATTTCAAATTATTTCGTTTTAAGTTATTTTTTTGTTTAATAATATTCTATAAATTACATTTTAAGTTATGTTTTTTTTAATGATATATTATAAATGAGAGCGAATTTGCAGGTTCTTAAAAGCTAAAATTATGATGTTAATATGTTCTAAAAAAAACCTTAAAATATTCTCTTAATATTCTTTAAACATGTAAAATATACTAAAAATATGATTTATTTTTATTTTAAACAGTTTATAGATTTGTATACACGTTATAATAAAAGATAGGTATTGTATATTTGTATATACAATTGTTATGTTTCGGAATTTTAAAAAATTAAATTGAATACAATAAAATTAAACTCAAAAACGTTAAAAAATAAAATAAATTGTAAATTATACTTAATATTGTCAATAGTTAGTTAGAATCGATTTTATAATTTTGAAAATTTGATCACGTACAATCATAAATAATTTTATTATCGTCTGCCAAAAATGTCTATTTTTTATGGTATAATCACGATCTGATAGAACAACGAACAACATTACCTATTTGGTACCTATATAAGTCACTTATTTAATTACAAACAAGAAATTGATCTTTTATCATTCTTAAATCAAATAACATTTTTTTCCTCCGATGAGAAAATTACATCTCAAGTAATTAATAAAATATATGATTTTTCATAAACAATAATACTATATATTCTCCAATCTCCAAAATATACTTTAACACTTAAAATAAATTATTTTCTACGAACTCTATGATAGATAAGTTGTCTACATTGTTCATCCTCTTTGCGCTGCATATAGCCAATAAATATATGTAAAAACCTAAAAATCCGCTCTCTAATTATAAATGTTGTTAATCGTTATATTTTATTTTGTGATATTTAATTATTTTTGTTTACCGTTTTCCGTTTTAATTACGTTTACAAATTTCAATAGTTTTTTTGTCATATATAATGTTACTATAACGTTTGTAAGCCCTTATTATTATTATTTGAACAGTGGTAATCATGTGGTAATAAAATATGAAAACACGTAGGTGGTATACCAACACTTACCTACCTAATTGTATAATAGCGAATACCACGACCAAACGCAATGTGACGCGACCAAAACAATAACGATGTTTTAATTTCACATTTTCTAGTTTTCTGGGTTAACATATGTGTAATTATTAATGTGCTCGCACAGCATGGGTATGCCCACTCGTTGGGAAAACATGACCTAACCAAACCGGTTCATTGGCAATGGCCGCGGTATGGTTACCGTGTTTATAACTCCGGTAATCGTGGTGTACGAGCGCTGTTTATTTGAATATGCTAAATAGGTAGCTATGTACCTCTCATGGCGTTAGACGGGCTGTAGATCCGCGTGTTACATATATATTTATAATATTATTACGTTTGTACCGTCGGCCGTGATTTGGGTTATGCTTGGAAAAAAAACATTCGTTACGGTAATAACTACTATAATGACGGAGCGATTTTTTTTTTTAGTCCCGCGCGCACATTATTATGACGTATCCTATCGAAATCGTGATGCCACGATACACATATTAATAAATAATATGGACAAAAAAAAACATCTATACGAAACGTGTCCGTCGCCGCGTCGTGTTTTAGGTAGGTATCGTCACAGTAGTACAATAATAATTATTATTATGACTATTACAACAATGTGTGTAATAATAATACTTATATGATTTAGTGTCCAATCGACAACCCCCTCGTCCACCCGCCACCTGTAGGTTTATAGTAATTTCTTTCCTAAACGATACTAATATCGGATTAACGACCAATATTTCATTCATAGTATTATGCGATGATCAATAAATTTCCTGGTTTCGTTTCCCCTCCACCCAATCTGTCACAAAAATGGCGCACACGATAGACAAAAAAAAAAACAAAAATTCGTAATGAAAGCTATAAGCAAAACAGGAAAAAAGACAATAATTTGCTCTTTGTAGGGGAAACGCAGTCGCATGGCTGTGCCGTAAGAAAGTAAATTATATTACTCAATTTCAGTTCACCCGAGTGGGTAGCTGGAGGAGACACATGGTCCATATTCAAATTTTTTTTCTGAAAAACTAATTTCGAACAACTTTTAACAATTATTGTATCTTTTATTCACACAAATAACGTGCTAAACATTTGCATAAACATCTTCACGAAAATCGTTTGTGGGACACGGGTCTCGAGGCGACGCGTCACGACATACAGCGCGCAATCAGCTGTTAATGTATAATACAAATAGGATAAATTATATTCAAATGTTGTAAAAAATACACACTGCTAGGACCGATTGCGATTTAAACGAAACGACTATACGAACAAGTCGTACCGATGACCATTAGCATTATAAAATATTTTCGTTGTGCGTAATTCAAATAAAAACTTCCGTTTTTGATTAATAAAATATAATACTAACATGATATTATTACATTACACTGTTGTACCAATATTAGCTATTACGATGGTTATGTGTTTTTTAAATGGAGTTTTTTATCGTTACATTTTTCGGGCAGAATAGTAGACCTCGGAAAGTTTTTCGTCATTCTATATTATATTACATCGATTGAAATCGAGTGCATACTGTTTGCCAGTTGCCGCATACTGTATGGGCCTACTGCTTTCAAATAGGTAACCAATGTATAAAATGTTATATTCTCGTTAGTTTCCGCGTGAGCGTGACGAAAAAATTACCGTACTGAAAATGTGTTGCGATGTTGTGAAATAAATTAATTGATTTGCCGTTTTAACTCGTAATCCAGTTTTTTCAAGTGTGGTGATTCGACTTTGTTTCAAAATCAACACGACTCATCACTATACCTGCAGTGGTCTATTTTAGGGAAGGCCAATCAAATAAATAACCGTAAACAAGCATTTTTGTTCGATGTAATATTATGCATTTACCCGTGTACATATGTAAATCAAGTTATAAAATGACGGTCCAAACTATAATACAAAATAATTTTAAGTAGCAACTTCATTTAATTAATCTTTTAAATAATACATTTCAAAGGTCTTTTCTCCCCTCCCTCGTTTTCTTAAACTAGGAAAAAATATGTTTTAGAAAACATTACAAATACGAAAAATCTTAGACAATATGCATTTTTTATGTCTTAGCGCGATAACTTACAAACCATTTATTGTATTTTCATTATTATATTGAACATAATCATCGGGTTATTTTTGAAATCATTGTAAATTATAATTATAGTAATAATATTATTAGACTAGACAAATATAAAATTAAATCAATAGATAAAAACAGGTAAAATAATGTTAAGGGATAAATGATAACCACATTATCGTGGTAGCTCCCGTATGATAGTTTTTAATGGTTCTCAAAGTATAATTAACTAAATAGAACTAGATTTGTCGGAAATGAAACCGTTTTTTCATTTCGAAGAAAACAAACAACTCGTAAATTCGCGATCGTGATCGAAAAAATAAATAATTTATCTGTGTACACTGCGAACGACGTTGACATTAAAAATGTTTTTAACATAATTATATGGTATTTAATATTATCGTACTAGTTATTCGTTATTATAATATTAGTAAATAATTATTTATTTGTATTTAATAATGCTATTTTTTTTATAGCCGTTTTTATTATCTTTTAGCGACAACCGACAACATTAATTATATGTGTCTGTTGTTGTGCTATTTCGTACACATATTTACTCTCCGACTAGTTTGAATCGTTAGTGTTAAACATTTTTAAAGAGTTTATCTTATTAGTTTTGGAAATTATTGTATTACATACTACAGTTATATTTTAATCTAAATAAATAGTATGATGAAAGAAAACTATGACTAAAATCATTGATCATAATTATAATGGACTATACGGCTAAGAAATGTTTAACAGTTTTTATAATTTTATTTTATAATTCGACTGGTACTTAAATTAACCAAGTAACGTATAGTAATAAAAACCATTCAAAATAAAAAGGTATCTTAGCGTCCTTAGCCATAATATTGTAAATAAATTAAATGTGATAGGCCAGGTACATATACATTTTGTATGCGCATTCAAAACAGATTATATTATGATTGTATTTAAAAAGTGCATAAATCATGATTAATATAATGATGTCATCACTAAAATGGTAAAATACTTGAATAGCATATCTATAAATACGCCCTTGTACACATAATTTTATTATACGAATTAAGAGGACGTCGCATCGTACATTTATGTGTTCACTTCGTCTTACTAATGCATATAACATGGCAAATTTTACGTTAAGAGGATTTAATTTTACTCTGTTATTTTCAATATTAAAATTAATTGATCTATTTATTAAATTTAAAGGTTTAAATATAGTTTAGGGCATCTCTTAGGTTTTTTTTATGTTTTAATTTTGAAACAAGCTACGAGCATTTTAAAATTTTCTAAAAAAGAATTGAGCATTTTTTGCTAAAATTAAAAGTAATATTATGAATATCTACATTAAAACGTTTTACAAATGCAGAATATTGTTTTTTTGCACATTTTAAAATACTACTAACGTTCTTTTGTTAATCGGTGGATGCGGTTGTTCAAAAACGAATTGTCTCGAATTGGACACTACCGCTGCTTCACGTCGTCATAATAATATACGAGCACAATATATAGGTACAACATTTATAGAACAAACGGCCATCAGTCTAGTTTATATTCTATTTCTATGCATCATAATATATTGTATTGTTACAGTCATTATTCTGCCCATTGTAATAGTAGTAATAATAATAATAATAATATGATATGATATTATGTCTACGCGGCGAGAGTGTGGCGTTTTCTTTTATCGAACCTATAATGGATATAATAGATATTATTATTATTATTATTATTATGGCTGCCGGGTAATAATCATAACACTATCACCGAAATCGGAACACATAAGCGTTAATATTATAATGTGGGTATAATATTATATTGAACAGTGCCTTCATTAGGTTCATCATATTATACGATAGGCATATAATTTTTTAACGCGATAGAAACATTTGTCACTGATAGTTAAATAAGTAGTGTATTTTTAAAGGAAAAAGAATTGTTTTTTCTCCAATTTCAATTGTTGATAAAAACAACTCTATATATTGTACACTATTTTTATCGTAATCTATAGCTAAATCTTATCGGTTTTTTTACACTGTTTTAATTTGGCAACCCTTTTGCCCATATCTGTAGGTATATATTATCTATGATGTACTCCGTAGCAGAATATATTTGAAAATAATATCTTACATAAAACATAAAATATTATATTTACATACTATATTATTTGTAATTGTAATTTAGTTATTTTTTACACTAATATTGATTATAAGTACAATATAATGAAATAATATTTACTCAGGAATAATAATTTCTAGGTGTTAGTTTCTAGTTCGGTTATCTAGATAACCGTGTTTCCTAGTTATTAATTAGTTGCAGGGTACTTGGGAAGTTGGCTATATTATTAATGAAAATTACTGTACAAAAATATTAACCTTGTCACACCGGTGAACGTTACACACTCTCACCCACATGCATTGATTTGGCTACCTACTATATTACCTACGGAAAAGGCACATTACTTTTGCTTGGAAATATCAGCTGAAAAGCCGGATTGGTCGTCGGGATACAAAAACGGATTTACAATCACAAGAGTTGTGCGTGTTGTGACGTGAAAAACGATTTTGATCAGAAATTTGAGAAGTAATATTATATACTGTTGGTGTTGAGAGTATCGCGCCGGCCAGTGTTAGCGGCAAGACATAAAAAATAAAACGCTTTTAAGATGGCTATGACCCGTCGGGTCACTTTGCATAATAATATTATTAAATAAATGACATCTATGACGGTAGTCTACGAAATAATAATGATAATAACAATAATATTACGTATAAAAACAATTGACATGGTCGGGGCGATACGTGAAATTTCATTCGTGGCTCTCGAAATTGGGTCATTGCGCTCTGCAAAAATCGAGTGAAATGTCGTAGCAGAGGTTGGTCGTAGGAGACAGGTTTATCCACTTCAAACTTTTTTTTGAATAAAGGTTTTTTTTTTTTTTTTACCGGACGACTCGCGGTTGCCATCGTTTATCATTGAATTTCGTCCCGTAGTATAACCATTATTATAAATAATAATAATATAATCACGATTGTCGTCATAGTTGTCGTTGTCGTCGTTATTATCGCTCGTTGTTACGAAAGCACCGACGACGAGTGCCGGCGGAGGGGCACCGGCCAGCGCACCCGGAAGCGGCACGGGCCACGGCGGCGGCGGACGTCTCACTCCCTCCACCCGTCCACCGATCAACATACGTCATCGGGGGGGGGGGGGACTCGGAGAGAAACGACGAGACGAAACAATAATAATATAATATTATGTGTCGCGCGTCATATTGTTTAAAAAAAAATAAATAGATAAAAAACTAGCTGGACGAACAATAATGATAATACGCGCGTATGCATTGTCGTCGTACTCTACCGCCTACGGCGTTCCTACTTTTTTCATTCTACTTCTGTGTCTATTTATTAATTTCTTTCTTCCTCCTCCTCCTCCTCCTCCTCCTCCGATCAGTCCGCCGACGGCTAAGCAGCACACCGTCGTCGTGGCTGCTTGCTGCTGACCGACATTCACCGCGACGGACTATCGAAGAGGTGAACGGCTGTGGCGGCGGCCGCGAAAAAAAAACGCATTATAAATACCGACGGCGACGACGGTCGCAATAATAAATAAGACCGGTATCTCCTGCCGCCGTCGCCGACCCAGTCCTTGACATTGTTTTTCGGTTGTGGCGGGCGAGGGGAAACACTGTCACCGTGACCTCTCCCCCGCAAGTTCTAGGCCGAGGCGACCTCTGCCAACATAATAGTTTTAATATAGGTAACGATAATATTATTGATACGCGGTTCAACAACATTCGCGAGATACCGCGGTTACCACTCGGTGTAGCGATTTTCGCTGGTTATATTTAAATTGTCGAACGCGGTGAGAAACGTAAGAGGGTGCGCTTAACCACCCCCACCCCTTCCAACCATTGTTTCGACACTTTCTAAGGTTAAATGACTGATGCAATTTTACTTTTCAAATTTCTACCTTCTGTTGAGTGCTTAAGCAACTAAAAGGTTATTTAAACCATCGTCATGACTGAAGTGTACATGTTCAGTCTCGAAATCATACCATGTGGCTCGTTTGGCCTCTACAATTCGCTTTTGTTAAGCTACAAACAAGAGCCAAAAGGTATTCAATTTTTTTTCCTAAAATATCACTTTAAGTCATATCTTTGTGATGTGTGAACTGATTGATCAAAAATGTAGTTGAGAATTTGTAAAGTGCAAACGTGAAAAATATTTTCGAATGTATACAAGCAGTACCACCTATAGTTTGTAAAGACTACTCGAAACCAGTTATTGGCCATAGGAAAAACATGATTTATTAATTTTTTCAAAAAAAATATCTTTAATAAAGATCAAATTATTGTGTATTAGTATGGTTGTAATAGTATGGTTTATGTATCATTCGTATATTATTATACAACCATTATACAACCACTCCGGTAGTATAATTATAGGTATTAAATGCATATATTCTATTATTATATTTTGTTACACCAAGAGGATAGCTGTTTAATGAAAAAAAATCACATAATATCAAATTTTAGTATCTATTTGGTAAACGAATATCCCCACTTAATACAATTTTTAAATATTTCACAAAAAAAAAAATCGTTTCCATTACATGAACTAGATAATTTTTCATAAAATGGACAAATTAATCAGTATATGTGACACATTATATATAAAATAAGTAGATACTGTTTAGCATTCAGGGGTAGCTAAACTTTTTTTGATTAAGATCTATTATGAATATAATTTATCACTAATATTAATATAATAAACATTCGTATATAAATAATATAATTGAAGTGTATAAAGTATCCAAAAATGAATATTTCACATTTAGTTTCTAAATAATTTCAAAATAAATGAACATTGTACTGTAAGTATGTTATTGCATATCGTCGGCCAGTTAATTATAAATTGGAGAACAGTCATCGCTCATACTTACTATTAAAGGAAGTCTTTGCTTTAAATTATTATCAAAAAGTGTTGCTCGGTGTTAAGCTTTTATAACTTTCATGCAAAAAAATGTAATTTCGTACAAACAGGTCCATCTGGAATATTTATGTAATTGTATCTACTAAGTATATAATAATAAGTTTTAATAAAGAGGAATTGATTTTGAAATCCTCTGAGATCGACCGTTTGGGCCACCCTTGGTTTTGAGGGGTTAGGTAAATTGAGTCCGAGATAAGTTTGGTACATTTTGAAAGCGTTAAATTGAGTCCCGGGAAAAAAATGCTATAACACGATACCTAGTTAGTAGTCACTTCTTGACGTACAGTACGCTACTAAAAATATAATGAAATAGTTCAGATATCGTACATTTGTGTGTTTGTGTTTTATCATAAGATCCATTATAAAAATCGGTGAGATAGTAAGACACCATCATATACATATGAACAAGCCCTTATTTATCGGTATCTTAATTGCGTTTAATCAAAGGTACGACGCTACAAAGTTATCGACTTTTATTGACTGTGAATGCTTTAGTGTTGTTAAAAGTGTATCGTTATTTTATCGTTGGGGAAAAATATAATTAATAATAATTATTTCAAAATCATATTCATGCAGTCAATGAATGTCTACAAATCACAAATAAAAATTTTATAGTGCATATTTTTGCATATTCTGACGTTAGTGCATGTTTGCATGCATATTTTTAAATTTAAAATGCATATAATTCGTTTTTCTCCAAAACTCAAATTACCTACTACCTGTTTTTCCCCTCCCCTTGAAACATTGTACATTTGTACATTGCCTTTCTTGATGTGATATTGTGTGGTCATTAGGATTTGTGGGGAGGGAGAAGGGCACAAAGGGTCAAAGAGCATTTTATTTTTTAGAAGTTTCGTTAAACATTGTTTGGTGAATGGCCAATTGCGAAATTGTGAATTCACAATTGTGAATGGCCGAAAATATAACAATTAGTTTTATTAACAATAATGGTGATGCGTCTAAAATAGTGAATATTTTATTAGGCAATATATTTACTTGAAAAATCGTTTGTTCACATTCAAAACTTTATTTTCAAATTTGACATGTCTAAAAAAAAAACTAAAAGTTTGATTCTTTAATATAATTTTTTTTAGTATGACAATAATTATTATAATCAACATTTATTTAAATAAATACTACTTTAAAATTTGTCGATAAATTACTTTTTAATTATTTTTTTGCACAATATAGAGTAGGTAACTACAAAATAAATAAATATTAAATTTAATTAATAAATATTGAATCAAATCTAAAGACGAGAACGCATTATATTATTATTCTTATCAAAGATTTGCGACAGTTTTTACAATGCTTTTATTGTAACTGATATCATTATATCTTTTTACGTATAACAAGTACCTATATCTACTGGCTATTACATTTTAATAATAAGTACTATAATATACGATAATATGATATGAATCATTATTTGAAATTCAATTAACGAAGTAAAAACTACATATATACTATCGTATATAATTGTATCTGATCATTGAAATTAGGTCAATTTATTCTAAAAATAAAAATCATTACATAATTATAATATGCATATTGCATAATATTCATATAATTAGGACATTAGGTGCGTTACACGTAACGTAAATCGTCTATACGTTTTACTTTGTACTTACACACGTCACACTGATAATGGATCAGATACTTGTACAAGTACACAAAACACAAATTTAATCACACAACTAATTATTATTGGCGGCAGAGATTAACAATTTATTTAAAGACGCAGTCCATTTCGTGTATGAGCAATGAAAGATATTACGCAACCCTTCGCGAAAGGCTAATGCACCGCTGTTGAATATAATAAATTAATATCATATATTATTATAATTATAGTTTATTGGTACTTGGGAGCAGACGAATATCATTATGATTACTTAATATATATAATATATATATTTTATTGTTTTTTTTAAATCGAGACTTGCAAAGCTATGGTTATTACCCTACTTTTATATGAGATACAGGTTATACGAGTAAAACAAAAACAAAAATAATAATATATACAATTTTTTACTTAGTTTATATTATGCGAGGAAAGAATAATAGATTGCTTCTGTATTTTTTCGCATTAAGTGCATGCTGGAATGAGGCTGAGTTGATGATGATTTTTTGTGTTTTATTATGTGATGATTTATTATATTATTGGAGCCCAAAGAACCGTTGTCGATGAGGGATTACCGATGTTACTACAACTACAGCTGTCGAGTTTTTTTATAGATTGGAGAGATGAAAATACATGTTTGTCGGTTATTTCTAAAACCGTAACACAGCTGGATAGGTACGTAACATATATTACTGATCTCGAGTTACGTCATACGTATAATGAATACCATATTATATTATTAACTGAACTGTGTGAGACGAAAACAATCGTCAACTGAGCCAACAATAAGTTTTAAAATAAAAATAATTTAATTTATACACTGAGGTCGAGGCGCACGAGCGTATGTCTCTGTCACTGCATTATAATATAGTTAATAGGTATAGGTAGGTCCGCAGATAAAATCGTTTTTATAAATAATTTTATCGAAAAGGTGGTGTGTAGGGAAGGAAGTAGCCCTCCTCAAAGATACATATTATAATCAGTTGTTAAATGATTTAAATGGCTTTATCATTTTGTTTTTTTTTTTTAGATAGGTTTTCAATTTTTTATTTTTAAATACAGGTATATTATGTCTGAATGACGTCTTATGATCGAAAAAAAGTCATTACCAAATAATTATTAATGACTGGCGTTTTAAATTTATTATTGTCAGAGTACTCTAAAAGTTGCCTGCAAGTCCGCAGCTACAATCATATATAATAATATATGATTGATTGGAAATTCGACAATAATCCATCCATCTTAAAGTTAAATATAATTTTATATGTATCACAATATTATATTTTATAGTCACAATTTAAGGTGTAGGCACGTACTCGAACCTAAGAACACGATCAATAATATAATAACAGTATAGGTACCTACGTACATCATGTCATTTGCGTTCAACTGCAATATTCGGCAATATATAATAAGCTTAGAAAATCCGTTAAGCAGGTGCTGAATTAACCTGAACACTCTCTTAGTTAACGACTCCCCCCCCCCAACATAAATACAAGATATATTTGTATAATATATTTAAATATTTAACCGAGATAAAAACACTACGAGAACTTTGATTTGTTGGTACCACGATCAGAAATTTTACGATTTACATAATATGTTTTGGGTTTAACAGATTTGTAATGAGAAAACGACAAAGATCTAACGATGAAATCATTTCTCTATAATATTGTGTTGATTTAATATGATGTCAGAATACTATTATTGATTTCTCTCTGTGATCCACATCCGCACCAAAGGCAAAATACGTTTACGCAAAATGGTTTTTAATGGTTTTGGAATAATCTTAGAACAAATTCACCTACATGATTACTTTTGAGTATTTGATGTATCGGTTTTGTATTTCAAAATTTATTATTTAAGTTTATGTATTTTACAAAAACCACATGCAATTTTTTTGAATGAATATACGTTTTGTCTATACCTATATACATTATTGGGCGTGGCTCGAAACATTGTACAATACGATTATTATAATATGGTACATTGGTACCTATAACGGTAATCCGTATTATAAACATTTCACGTAAGCCATAACAATTAACAGTGATTAGGAGGCAGGCAAATGACATGGCATAACAGTGGTTCAAATGATATAATATTCTAATATAAAATAGAAGAGCGAGGCCCAAAAACGAATCGGCCCACCGCTGGTTTGCGTGTTGTTGAAACGAAATTGATCTTGGACCGCAATATAATATATTATTGTTGCCAAAATGTTATTATCTAGAAAATAAATTTACGAATACATTTCGAGCGACTCGTTTGATTTTCGCCACACTCTTTCTGGCAACGGACGCATAAAAAAAAAATCAGCTAGCACATTCGAATATTATTCGTCGAGAATATTAAATCATCACCAGTGCAGAAGTTGCGAAATTTATTATAATTATGTGACAGTGGCCGTTTTTGGGCATCGTAATAGTAGGTGCCTTTTCATAATAATATTATACAAAAAAAAAAAATTGTATTATAATACAATTGTGGCGGACGACTGACAACCGTATTTAGGTTAACCGTCGAATTCGATTCCCATTGGCTGGAGAACGGACCGGAATGATATTATTATAGTTTTTAGCAGTTTTTTTTTTTTTGGCCAAAACGTGTTATGCGTACTCAACCTTGAAACGTGTTTCAGTGTGGATTTTTTTCCTTTTCTCGTTTCTGTTCATATTTTATCATTACATAAACTGCACATAATACAATATGAATTATTATTTGTTATATTATTAAACACAAAAAAGTGGGCAAGTACGTAATCGCTTTGCTGCACGGTTCGAATCAAGTAACACCATTAAGTAAGCCACTGCGTAATATATGGATATGTTAAATTTGAATTACAATCAAATTTTACTTACAATTTTTTTTTAAGCAACCTGACGGTTTTTTTTGAATTTTTAAACCTTAACTATGAACATTAATAATTCTATGCATTTTTAGACACCTACAAAATAATATACACATTTTTATGATTTTGAAGATTTTAGTTCTAACTTTAAACGCTCGTAAAAAATTACAGTT
This sequence comes from Pentalonia nigronervosa, assembly GCA_014851325.1. Lineage (NCBI taxonomy): Eukaryota > Metazoa > Arthropoda > Insecta > Hemiptera > Aphididae > Pentalonia > Pentalonia nigronervosa. The sequence goes on from JACXSJ010001497.1 coordinate 64,624, forward strand.
GATTTATTGTCAATTTTTTTATAATGCCAGTATTAACTAACATATTTTATTACATTTTCAAGTATTTTTACCAAGTATAATCTTTTTCATTGACATCTATAGAAAACAAGAAATCGAAAATTTCAAATGTCAATAAATAGATTAAAAAAGACTCAATAAATTTTGAAAATTATACCATGTGCAAAATAATTTATATAAATATTTGATAAAAATGTTAAGAATCTTCGGTTATTTTATTTTGAATTACAACAAAATTGGGAAATCAATTAAGTCAAAAATTAATTTTTCGTAAAAATTCTACTTTTCCCCTATTTTTTTTCCCGATTATTAAAAAAAAGTACTTATCGTTAAATTTAAAAAAAAATTTTAATTTTTATCACCCTTTCCTTTCTCCCCTAAGTAACAATTAGATTTAATTTCCAAACAGAAAAGTTATTGAAGGTTGAAATCGTTTTACTGCTCCAAAAAGTAATGACATACACGAAAATGAATAATAAATAAATACAGATATTTGTAAAATAAATAAATTCATTGTTTTGCTATGAGTCTAAAATGCGTGTTTTACTGTGTAAAATACAATGACTAACGACAAAAGTTGCATGCACACAGAATAATATTATAACAGACAAAAATATCAAATATTAGAATCATTAGCACCTACCTGATTACTCTGATTTACAAATGACAAAATGTTTTTCATTTTTTAAAATAGTAATTATCACTCGTCCAGTGTTTTTGTAATATCTATGATTATCAGCTGTTAAAATTTACTATTTTTGGGTTTTAAATGGCTTGTACAAATATTTACATTCAAAATGTAAATTCGTTTGTATTATCATTATATGTAACAATTATACAGCTGATATCTGATAGTCGATACTTTTTTATGTCTGGTTTGAAAATTGAAATATCTTAAAAAACCAATTTTCGCACTGGACGTTCCGCTATGGAATTTCCGCAATATCAAAACATGTCGAGAAAATTGTTTTTCCGCGTCGAATTTCCGTTCTGCGCATGCATTTCAAATAAAGTGTTTTAATATCTGCGGAATTCGTGGGTCGATTTTCTGAAGATATCATATACGCTGTTTTAAAACATGGATAGGTCTATTCTCATTGTTATGCTTCAGTAAGTACATCTTTGATAATATTAAAGTCACCGATACAAAATCGCATCTGCTGTAATCAAATTGTTTGCTATGTCGTAGGTTTGCAAGACAAAGACGCGGGTGTGGTGTCCTCTTCGATTTAAATTAGTAATATAATAAATAGTTTTTATTCTCATGAGACGACGGAAATATTTAAAATAACGACACAACAATTTAAAGTCGAATATATTATAATATTGTCTTTGTGACATAATTGGTGTTGTCGTGGTAGCACGTAGCTTGTACGTGCTTCTCGTATGTGATAATATTATAAAACTATGTAGGTTATTGGTATAAGGTATAACACCATAGCTTCTGTACTAGACCATAGTAAATTGTGCGTTACACTTACGAGGTATGACTGTAACATTCTAGTTTAATAGCACTCGAAGAATATTACGTTCGAAACGTTCAACACACATATTGGTTATTTGTATTAGGCCGGTTATATAATATTTATATTATATACGTAGGTAAGTATATACAATGTCGGATGTCAAGTGTATGATATATTATTATTTCGTCTCATCGTATAAAACCGTTACATGTTATTATTATTTATGATATTATGTTAATGGAAAATGATGACAATAATTACAGGTGGTTCGTCAAATATGTACACAGCTCCTTCACGTTTATGAAAATTATATTATGATATATTATAATCTGTTGTATAATATTCACTCCATTTAAAGCGTACAATAATGTGTACCGTTAGCAAAGAACATTTTTAGTTTAATTTATGTATAGGTAGGTAGGTACATTGAGTATTGTGGAAGTCGTGGGTATAGACACATTGTCATTATATTTTCACGGTGGTTTTACCACTCCTCGACGATATATATTTTACTCCTCGTCTACTTCCTTGTTAACATTTCTATAGAAACGTGAAAGAAATTAATCGAATGATAAAGTGTTTTTGTGTCGACGTTTAAGTGGCTTTTAAATCGGGTGCATAATAGTATACATCAAAAAGAAATTAACGATGTAAAACATAATGTTATAATTATTATGAAAATGAAAAACCGCAAGAAAACACGGAATATTTTTAGGGATGGAAGAACGTCAGAAGAAAAGTACTAAACTCATATTTTAAATTATATTTTAGTTTTTTAAATCATTAGCAACGAAAACAATAATATTGTATACAGGAGACGTCGGATTTAACGAGAATTATGGTGACTGTATGCATCTTAGATCTGTAGTAGTTCAGTGTAAGTAGGTAGGTACTCATTAGTCCTTACAATGCTACTTTGTAGAAGTATCAATAAATGTATAATACGCAATAATAATGCATATATTGCTGTATTGCATTAAATAACGTAAAGGTTGGTAATATTAATAATTACAAATAAAAAAAATATTTAATTCTTAGATTAAAAGACATGTGTTTGTATATTCATAATAACTAAAATAATTTCATTATAAGTGAATTCTATAATTTTGACATCATTTAATTTAGATATATAGCTGTCCAATAATATATCTATATTATACATAATATAATAATTAATTTACTGATTTTTAATTCGAAAAATGAATTGAAAAATTCAAATATCTAAACTTAACCAAAATATGTCTTATATCTAAGGTATAGTTTCTTTCGACGAGAATCAAAATTCGTACTAAATTTTACGAAAGCAACGATACAATATTTAAATTGAATTATATTGTTAGGGTAAATATAATATGTAGATGATATGTTTTCGTTCTTTCCGCTCTTTTCTATAATTTTATCGACATGATCATATAATGGTACCTATGTTTTAAAAGTGTTTTTGATTTTTTTAACAGATCGGTTCAGGTTCGAATCGTACTAAAAAATCAGGGTTTGCATAATCAAGAGTTTAAATGTATATTATATTTTATTTTATTCATACGTCACCGGTAACAATAATTTGTTTTGTTCTACTCTATTATGTTTACATAATATTTTGTATTTTTATACCACGTCCGTCTTCGGGATAAAGAATATGATGTACAATAATATATATTATATTACTATATACAATTAACAAATATGATAATCGGGACAAATAATGTATGTATACATAATATATATATATATATATATATATACATCATATATCGTTGTTATGGTTACCTGTTTAAGTTGTAGTAATAATGTACCGATATTAACCAATCATTATTTTCGTGTGTTTGGCCGACGCCGCTGTATCAGCTGTAATACGTGACAAACACGATAATAATCGAGTGACTGCGTACAGTATATAAATTTATAATACATAAGCCATAAGTAAATATACCATAAGGTATACTACCATGTACATATATATATAAAGGGCATTATTATGATATAGGTATTGTTATCGTACACTTCCCGTGACCTACTAGTACACAACGACCATACGTGTGCATAATACAATATTCTATAGGTATGTGTGATATTATGATATGTACATAGTGGTCAAAGTGACTGTTAGTGTGTGGAGGGAAGGGGGAGGGAGATAATTGACATATAAAAATATACCACGTAGGTATCTATACTGTAATATTCAAGTAAGTACTATACTACCAAACATTTAACTTTAAATATTAATGTTCTTTATCGGTGGCATTAGAAAAACATTGTTCATAAAAAAAATCTAGAAGTAAGTTTTTTTTTGTGATTTTTATAAATCCAAGCATGGCTTATTGCTCGAGCAGTTTGTGTCAGTGGCTACTGGTAACCATTATCAATTACAGATTACAAAGCTAACCTAGTTGTAGGGTGTACTTTGGTACCTAGTTGCAGGTTGTATGGTATAAAATCGTATCAATTACATATCGTAACCGATAACCTACAACTAAGAACACTTAATTTATGTATTTGTCCAGTGTTGCTATATTTAAACATTTTTATTGAACGATTGAGCACGATATTTGATACTGATCTAAATAAATAGCAAACATTAACTTCGAAATGCATATAAAAAGTTTAACGACCGAAGAAAGTGAATTATCATTTTTTGGTCTACAAATTTTAAGTCATGGAGAGTATGAAGATGCGTTTTTTAGAAATAATGAGCTATAGCAGACAAGGTAAAAAAAAAAAGAATTACCAAAAAATTATTTATTTTAATATGTGATAACAATTCAGTTAAATGATAAAAATATTTAGAATATGTTGGCTAATGCTATCCAGTTATTTACATATAGGTAAGTAGAATAATAAAGATAATATTCAGAAACTTAGCCCCTAGCCCATACTTAGCCCACCTAGTCCCTCCTAGGCCTCCGTTACCAAGCCCGCCGCCAATGTCTATACTTACATCATCACAAACACATCCTATCTGATTTTTAATATGCGATTTGTACACGTCGACATTAGTACATCACCTACCGCTCCATCAGTCCCGGCACATAAACAAAGCTAACCAACACATTTATCAAATACATTTAATGTGTATTCCATAACGTAAAGTCAAACACAGCGCTCTGTATCATTCTTATCGTCTATTTCAAGAATGCTTCCCCAAGGTTGTTTAGTATAGGAATATCCTATATATGGTTATAATTATTTTCGGCTATTATCGTATATTATCCTTATCACTTTCGTACTTTCAACTTAACCCCACCATACCTTTCCTATTCCTTAACTAGATTACACTGTAAACCTAATCATTTACAAATGCATTGAATAAATACAAATACTTGTAAAATAATATTATTCCCACACACTACACATTTTAGATCAGTAGAGACATTTGTAATTCTCATATAGCACTCACTTGCAGCGTACATAAACTGTGAAGAAAACGCCCTGTCATTAGGAGACATATCCTGGAATGTAAAGGGCACATTAATATTTAATAGATCTATCACTAAATAGGTTTCTAATAGGTTTATAACGACAACTATTTTAGACATTTTACCGGACACATCTAAATATCATGTCTATTGATGAAGAATTCTCACCAACAGTATTGAAAGCGCACTGTCAACTATCACTAATAAACATTTCTTTATCATACTAACTAATAGTTTGTCGTTAAAAATTAAAAGAATAATTTTGAAGATCTTAATAACGTGTTAAAATCGAACCGGGTATAATAGACTTCTACCGTGTACATTATTCCTACATCAAATTTAACACATTAAACATACTCAAAACTAAAATATATATTATATTTTAATTATATTTTTTTTACAAGAAGTTGCTAACAGAGTCCCATGAAACATAAAAAGGACAAGTCATTAAACAAGTGCAGTTTTCAAAATGTAGAATTTGTAAAAGGTTTCGCATATATAAATTTAAGATTTAAAAAATGCTTATTAGTGAATATCAATAGATCCAGTATCCATTAAAAAAACCAATATACTTTCAAATATTAATAAGTATAGTAAATCTAATCTATGTTATTTTATACTAAACATTATGCCAGACACAGCTAAATTCCATGTCTATTGATAAATAAATAATATTTGCATCCGCGTACATAAATTGTTTCTAGAAAACGTTCTGTCAGTTGTCGTTAAGAGATATTTCCTGTCATTAAGAGATATTTCTTGTCATTAGGAGATATTTCCTGTCATTAGGAAATATTTCCTCGTTATATTAACTAATAGCTTGTAGTTAAACAACAAAAGAACAATTTTGAAAGATCTTAATTTTCATACACTGCGTACGACCTAGCAAGTTTTGGAAAACGCCTGGTCCGACAAACATTCCTAGTAGTACATGCCGTCAAAACAGACATCGATATCGATATTTGCGACGTTATCTACAACTAATTATTCATATGACTTTGGCATTGATGCTATACAAACTTTCAAAAGACATGCAAAACCATTTATGTAACTATCTATTTAATAACTGTAGTATTTTATTATTATAGCTATTAAAATTAAAAATAAAATTATATTAAAAAAATTACGAAAATTTTAGTGGCTTTTTAAAATCTGGAAAATGTTGTATATTGTAACTTTTGGCTCTTCCATTGTAGAAGGTTGCTGACCTCTGTCCTAGATGCTTGCATAGACCTAGCACCTACCCAGAAACATATTTAAGTATTTTGCGCCCCCCTCACCCCATTATTGGTTAAAAAATAACATTATGTTGAAACTAATGCATTCTCTCCTCTATTCAAAATCTAAAATCTATTAGATTTACATAAAAATGCATACATTGATACACATATGTGTACTACAATTATTAAAATGTGTAATAATGACATTTTAATAAAGGAAATTGAAATATAATTAAAAATGTTTACGCTAATCATTTTCAATGGAAAATCTATAATGATCTATATGATATAAACATCATAAATACATGATCTCAATTAGTATTATATTTTAAATTTCAGAGGTCTCAACATTAGTTACTATATACCTTAAAACAGCACGGGACTTAATTCATTCTAAAGTGATTTATTGGGACTCACTTTGCACGAAGCCCCATTATTGTACACCGAGATCTCCGTAAACAGAAAGTCAATGCTATTATTATAATAATATGAGTAAATGTTGTGTTTTGCAATAATACCTGATGTCTATATCGTTGATTGTGAATGGTCCATATTATTAGGTATATTTTTGAACACCATCCGATAGTGACTTTTTTTCTGATTTCATCTCGGATATTTGTTTTTTTTTTTTTTGTGTTTTTATTTTTTTGTATACATTATATATTTGTGTTAAAATTCTACAACCAATTACCGAAATGTAATTCGAATGGCAAATAGACAGAATAAAAATGTATATCTACGGTTTAGTATGTATACCACAGTATTAGTGTAGACAGAGATCTCTGTAAACAGAAAGCCTATTATTGTAACATTATGAAGTAAATTTCGTATTTTGCAATAATATTACACGATGTCGATATCGTTTATATTGCACATGGTCCACATTATGCGTTTTTTTTTTAATTCACGGGTTCGATAGCGACTGTTTTGTTGGTTCCTTCTCGGCCATTCGTTTTTTTTTTTTTTTGGGGTATTTTCTTCACATAACATTATATACTTGTGGTAAAAATCTACGACCAATCATCGAAATAACACCCAAATGAAAAATGTAATCGATTAAGCAACGATGGAATAAAAAAATTATACCAACGGCCAGTACGACCTACCTATTACCTACTAATAAAAATAAATCGCAGTCTCGATAATCGCATTCAAAAATAATATGTAACACTCGTCATCATTATAATAATATTATTATAAACGATCGCAATACGCGAAAGTACAGCGCTATACTTACTGAGTATAATAATGTTGTGTGTGTGTGTGTGTGTGTATGTGAGCGTTTGGTCGAGTTGTGCATAATATAATAATATATTTTTTATTATAATATTAGGTCACTTCGTGGTCGGTGTATACGGATCGTAATGCAAGCCGTGACGACGTCTGAAACTAGTTTTCGCGGTGAAACTATATAACTACGATCGGCGGGAAAGCGATTGTCTGTTGTGTACAATTAATGACGAGCACCGAATTTTCGTTTTTTGGATTCACTATTACGCGCGACGGGTACGCCTTCGCGTTACTACATCCGTCCGCAGCTGTAATATTTTGGACGATCATCGTAATAATATTGCCACCGATTGCATACCATAATTATATATCGATAAATGAAAAGAGTTGAGAGAATAATACGATGACGACGTCGACCGATTACACGATCCCTCGAACATTGCGGTCGTCACAATTGTAACTAGTCGCATAATACCTATCGGTTTGTTTGTTGTAGTTATTGATGCCAAATTATAGAAACCAATTATTTCGCTAATTATTAGCAAATATTCGCACATATTTCGAATCGCTTGGACAAAATTGGGAAATTTCACGGACATCTGTATCTTAACCTGTTGATATATAAAACTAAATAGGTAAGTATCTAGTAGAAAAACTTTTTAACAAACTACATAATATTGGTTTAAATAAATAGTTGTTCACCGAATGTAAACAATAATATACCTACTCCGAAAAAAAATACAAATCATTTTTAAAATGTTTTGTTAATGTATGGATAATTGTAAAATTAGATTTAAAATTTGTTGATCACGCTGTTTGTCGGAGACAAAAATCTCTTATAAACTGTAAGACAACATTAAACTAGTTCCTCCGACATTCAACAGCCAAAATAAAAAACCTCTTAAAGAATTTTTGTAAAAAAGAAAAATATTAAATATAGTCTAATCTAAGACTTAGTTTGATTTCAACTTTTTGAGATGTTAAAATTAGCTATGAGGGATATGAGTGAACAACAAAATTAAAAAAAAACACAATTAATAGAGTACATATGTAGCACACGCATTTCCACTATTGAATGTGAATTATAAATGTATTAATAAAATGTGTTTATTTCGTATAGCTGATATACAAATCAACATAAGTAAAGTACCTATCAAAATAAAATAATATGCATAATCATCGAAAAGTAAATAAATAATTTTTTTCTCAGTTATATTTTATTAATACAATCCGCCAATCACTGATTTATTTTAATAAATAAATAATTTTTTTGTACCTATATTTTTGTGTACATCTTTTAAAAATTAAAATGCATATTTTTGCATATTATTTTAAGAAAAAAAACGATATTTCCTTGTTTTCTTTAGCATACAATTTCTAGCACTGATAATTAACATAAACATTTGCATTTCAACGATTTAATTATTTTATTGTTTTTTCAACTATGTATTTTCAAAGTTGTATAAGGATTACTAGGTAATCAATACAACAATGGGGTAAATTGGAGTGCGTATATAAATATATTTTAATTTTTAATACACATAGATAATACTAATAATACGAGTATGACAGTGAAATTCTGACTTTTTATTGATTGTTGAAGGGCATTTCCGTCTTCCTTAGGTATATTGTAAACACTAATAATATTGGGAATTACAATATTTAAGTAATGTCTAGCTAGTTCTAATATATTATTATTATACTTTGAATTTAAATTATGATATTATAATGTATAATTTCATCGGTAAATTAATGTCGATTGTTAAACTTTGAACCGCGTTATATATACGGTACCTACATGAAGATTATTTTAGATGTTTCTCCCTCACTCTATTTCTTTTTCGAAAATTGTAATTTATATATTTACCCATCGATTACTGCAAAGTGCAAGATTTGTGCAGGATTTAGCTCCGATACGGCTGTGTTAGATCGCATTGGATTTACACGACTCGTTACTATGCTTTACGCTCTTAACTCGATAATAGTGCACCCATTCTTAGTGTTCAGATATTTCCGGTGGCCAAGTTGATGAAAGGTGTCAATCTTTATGATATTAATAAAATTATATAAATGGCAACGTAATTGTGCAAATTGATTTTTATTTAAACGTTTCTGCTCTGTATAATGGACCGTTGACCACCGTGAGAAATACCCGCGGTCTGCAATATTATATACTATTACTTATAGGTATTACGTCACATGTTTATTACGACTGCGCAAAATTGTATGATTCGAAAATTTCCTTGAACATAATAACGTAGGTATACCTTTTTCAAATATTTCAAACAATAAATTGATAGCATTAAACATTTTAACAGTCTATTATAATGTCGGGTTATATGGTGAACCGGTTTACTTAATATATTTATCAAGCACCTTTATTTATTGTGTAACTACTTTAGCTATCCTATCAAATTTAAATTATTTTTTAATGATACGCTTAAAAATATTAATTAACAATCGTTAAAATGTTAACGACTGTATTGACAGTAGCTTAGCTGATATTAATCGTAGCCACGCAACTGCTTAGTGTATAGTGATTTGCACAGTCCCTTATTTTAGGAACCAGACCAGACTTAAAATGCTAACAGAGGACTGAACTACCGCCGAATACATTTTTTTTTGACTGGTATACAAATGAATTTTAATTTTAATTTTCATTTAAATTAAATTGAATAAAGTAGAACAGGACCGGACTGCCGGTTCGATATGAAAAAAAATTTGGACCTGACCGTAGGCTCCGTTTATTGTAGTCCAAACCGGACCAAATATTTAGTATAATATAATTATATAAATATAAATATTTATAATCAGGAGTTGCATTTTCGTTTTATGTTTAGATTTACAATCTAAACGTTGTACAAGTCTTGCGTTTAACATTATTTAGAATTAAAACATTATACAATTTTTTATTGTTCAAAATAATATCTAATACGGGCGGCAATGGCCTGCATATGAAATATAATAATTTTTTGGACTGATTGCTGAATCACGTGGAATAAATATTTCTATGAAACCGATAGCTATTATAAATACTTATAAGTAAATGAGTTTTAAATTATTTCGTTTTGAGTAATTTTGTTTAACAATATATTATAAATTTTGTTATTCTTTATGTTTTATTTTGTGGTATTTAATTATTTTTTCTTACAGTTTTCCGTTTTAATTATGTTTACAAATTTCAATTGTTTTTTGTTATATATAACGTTTATAAACCCTGTTTATAATACAATTGCCCGTAGTTGGTGTTTTTCGTTTAATTTTATATATATTGATAAAATAATAACTTTAATAGATCATAAGGATAGTGACTTGGACCGGACCGAACCGAACTGATAGTATTTTTTGGCCGAAACCTGACCAAACCAAATCAAAAATAATACATTTGAACCGGGCCTGTACCGAATTACTTCCAAATATTATTGAACTGGACTACACCGACGAGTCGACAATTTTTAAATATTAAGACCTGATCAGACCGGACTGATGTAAATCGGACCATGCAAAGCACTAGTGTGTAGGTATATAAAATGTGATAATTAAGGAATACGGCTAGACCGTTAATCGCGTCATACTATTTTAAATCACACGTCATACGCGTTGGCGATTTTGCATTGGAATGCGAACGGATATTTTTTAAAAACAAAATAAAACCGCACATTGAATTAGATTGATATGTCAAAGTGGGATTCAAATATATGGTTAAATATAATTATCTACGACGTTCAATTGAAAATGGACTATACCCATATAATAAAAACTATTGTTCGCAAACGGAAAAGTTTGAATGGGAGTACGAAAACATAATATCACTATATGCAAATGAACACAGTATGTTAACAATATATTATGATATTATCAACACGCCACGCCTGTAAATAAATCGTAATAAGTGTAAAACAATTATAAATTATTTTTACAGCATATATACATAGGTAGGTAAGGTTAGTTACCTCTTGTATTACGTTGTCGTTTTAAAATCAATGTCTAAATGTTTTTTTTTCAAAATATCAGAACAATTATCGAGTTGGCTATATGTTTTTTTTTTTTAATACACTTAGATAGGTATTATTTTGTTCAAAATATTAATCTCCAACTAACTGTTGCCATACATTATTGCATAAAGCTATCATCGACTTCCGCCATTTTAATTTGATGATTTTTTAAAAATATTTCTGTCCACAGAATATATGGTATATTGTACATTTTAAATTGCATCACTCTACTCCTTTGAACATTAAACGTTTATAATTCATCGTAATGTTATTTCCATTTGTAAAATATTTGATATTCACCGTCATCATCTCATGTTATAAGTAGATGCAATGATGCACGTATAAAACTATTTTATAGCCATTGTTTAAATTGGAGGTGGACTATAGGTCACCGTTTTAAAATTAAAATAATACGATAATAATATGGTTTTATAATATAATCGAAAATATTGTAGAATGGTCTCTCGAATTATTAAAAAACAAAATAATATGGGTATTAAATATTACTTATACTTGAAAAAAATATCACTGCAACGTAAAATATGAATGACCTTGTGAATATTAAATTAAATGTAATACCTTCAATTTCTATTAATATCTTTAAGTCGATTTTAAGAGAACGCTACTTTGTCTACAGTTTTTGTCGGTTTTTTCTATGAAAATTTTCTGTTTGGGATTTCTGCTGAGAATTACCTTTCGCGTTTGGTGCGAGACAAAACGAAAAAAAATCCATAGTAAAAGAATTAAAAAGAAACTTGACTTTTGATGTCTTCACATAATATTTGAATGCAAATGTTGTTAATCACCTGCCTTTGAAAACGGTTAGGCTTAAAAAGCTATAATAAGATAATGATTAATTATTTTTGTTTTTTGCTTTATAGGGAGCCGTCAATAAAACGATATTCGCTTTTGTTTTTAATATAAATTAGGTTTGAAATGTAAAAAAACGCAGAAGGTATATAAAAAAAAAAAATTAATTAAATGTTAGTAGCGTGAGTACAAAAGAATCAAAAATAATTTTTAATCAAACGGATACCATTAAGGCACATTAAGGTTAAAATTATAATTTGTACTCGATTCCGGAAAAAGAAAGATTATAGCTACCTAGTAATACAACGGATGAATAATAAAACATGATGGAGAGTGAGAAAGTGAGAGAAAGAAAGAATAGAGACAGAGGCATAGATTAAAAAAAAATCTTTAATTAAATTCATGTCAAATAGAGTTAGGTACCATTAGCATTGAATGATCCCCACGTGTTAATTTAACGCTGAAATGATAATAATACAATAATTATTATAGACAGAATACGTAGAATGTCAAAAACTATATTATTTTGTTCTCTCCCTTTGGCCCACGCTCACCACAAACAAAACAAATTCATGTAAGATCGTATTTTTTAACGATTTTTGAGTAATCTTAGAGTAAAATCACACGTTACAAAAATTATTAAAAGTAATATTTTTGAAGATGTGACATGTAGGTATATCTATTTGTCTAAATATTGTCTCAAAACGATTTGATATCCATTTAAATTTACAAACTATTTTTTTATTTTAAAAATCAAATAATAATAAAATATAAATCCGATATGTCAAATCCCCAAAAATATTATTATCAATAATTTTTGTAATAGGTAATTTTACTCTAAGACCACTCAAAAATCGTAAAAAAAACGATTTAATATGAATGCGTTTTATCTAAATGTTGTTGAGTGTGGGTCTACGAGAGAAAACAAATATTGGGCAGATATTCTCTCGACAACTAAATCAATTTATAGAAATAATAATAGCATAAACCTTAGTAATAACAACGAATGACATTTGTGTGTTTTTGATTATTTTAAAGAACTGTATATTTGTTATCATATCTTATTTTGAACGCGTTATAAAAAAATCCATTTAGCCAAATCTAAAGAAAATCGTCTTATCTATACGTAAATACGAGAGCAACTACAAATTTATACGACGAACATATTATAATTATTATCATCCATAAATTAATATATAAAATAAAATTATTTATTTATTTATTGTCTAAGTATAAAAATCACCAAATAAATACAGTACAATGTAAATATTATTATTATATATGTATCATTGACATTTCTTAAAATTACATAAAAATCTAAAATACATAAACGTACTATTCATAAGTATACTGAACAATTCGGAAAATCAAAGTCTTGATAAAGTATTTCATTTAAAGGAAAAAATGGGGTAAGCATGCTTGATGAATAATCGTTATATATTGAACCATCTTAATGTCGTACGTGTTAATAAACTATGTTATTATATTTTATGGAATACCTATCTATATTATATATTTTATTTATTTAAATTTTTTTTTTGACGTCAGAAATTGCACATTACGTGTAGAATAAAACAATATCTATGTTATGTCTGTTCGTGTTACGAAAAATCGTTTTCGGGAAAAAAAAAAACGTTGACCTAATGCGCTATTGTATAGGCTGGCATAATATTCAAATTATATATAGTTATGCAAAATACGGTTGACCGTGAAGTCTGGAACAATATTCGCCATTGTCATCGTACGCATAACTCGTTTGTCGAAAATAAAAAATGGATCGTGTCACTGTTCTGATTATTAAATAAGTCGTGCCCCCACGGTTCTACTTTAAACGTTTTTTATTATTTTTTTTTAAAAGCAATCAGTTGAATGTAAAAAAATATCCACACAGTAAACCTTTGATACAATATTGTAATACACGATATTATGGTGATATTATATTATATATTCTTTTGTATTTGTACACCTCTATATGGTTGTTGTATATGGTGCGCCGGCCAGAGATAATTCAAAATTTGTTTGATTTGTAAATATTATCATTGAGTATATTATACTGTACAACATATTATTATTAGATAATAAACTCTATGGTATAAGCTGTATTATATAGGAACTATATTTACACGGTTTATCACATGGTAAACATTAACTTGTTGTGAACCTTTTACGATTGATAAATGGGAACACCAAACCTATAATATGGACAATCCTGGTTGATGGACGCAATAATAACATGTTCGAAAATAAAACAATAATATACATTTTAATTTGATTTAAATACAATTTGGAAAATCTATTACAACATTTTTTTCACATTGTGATTTAATAAGTATATGTGTTAAAAGAAAAGATTTGTCTTCGGCTTACAAACCTACAACATAACAGATTTGAGTTTTCAATTTTGTGTTGATAGCTTTAATATTACTATCCATCACAATGTATTTACCTATTACCAAAATCAAAAGTAAAAATACTATATCGGTTGGTATTTTACGATATTTTAATTTTTAAGAGAGTTATGAATATTTAAAATATAAGAATTAAAAAATGATCATTATTTGCTTTAAAATAATTAAAATACATATAATTTTCTTAACTATATTATTACAGTAAGTCACTTTTATATTAAAGCTAACGAGACGAAATTGGTTTTGATGAACACATATTTTCTATATTGTACGTTTGTAAGAATGATCAACACATGCGGGCGTGGTAACTTCACAAATTAAATAATATAATAAATCGTTTTCATTCTCGTGAGAGGATGGAAATGTTTATAATTTTAAAATAGCGATGCGGCTATAGTCAAATATAGGTAGATACTTATTTATTATTGTATATGTGACATAATATTGGTGTTGTTGAAGCAGCACATTACTTGTACATGTGCTTCTCGTATGTGATAATGTTTTGATATTGTGTAAGTTATAGATATAATAACGTATATACAATATACACCATAGTTGATTAACTTTTACCATAATAATAATTAATATGATGTGCGGCATGCTTATGAGTTATCACCGAAACATTTTATTGTAATAACACTCGAATATTACGCTTTCAAACCATCGAACACAAATATAGATTATATAGGCGGCTTATATCATTAATTATTATATAATAGTCTGTCGGATGTCAAGCGTATATATTTCGTTTCCTCAAACCGCAAGAAATTAAAATTTTATTTTAAAACACGATTAGTGTAATACCATACACGTGGTGTTTCGTGTGGTCTCACTGAAGTCAAAGAAAAATATATCACCGTGAAAAACTGTATAGTGTACCATATAATTACGATAATTATTGCAATTATCCTTAAAGAAGGATGGAAAATTTGAGGTGCCCACTCTGTATCTAAAAATGTCCTATGCCTCAATGTTTTGGTGTCATACTGGTGCAACTTACACGGACGAATCGATTTCTTATAAATATCCATCAATATATTATATGTACTTGAATTTACCAAAACCGAAATTTTTCAAGACAAAATTAATCTACACGAACTAGTTCATTTTTGTTCGGGTTTTTAGTCATTTATATAATATTATGATGATATTTAATCGAGACCAAATAAGCTTATCTGACCGTTTATTATATAATCTTTTTGTTGCCATAAATTTATGCGGTGGTACAATTACATATTCACACGAATCGTAATCGCTCATGTGTGTCTCTGTACAAAAGCACTTGTAGTAATCGTCATATTAAGTATAATATATTTTCATATAGTAATTATAAGTGTGAATTGTTGACAAATTACTGCTACAATTTAAATTAAATTGCAGTTCTTCGTGTCTATAGATAGCTCATGTACATTAAACAAGCTTAAAAATAGACAAAGCTCAGTTTAAAAGTAATTGTTGTCGTCAACTACACTTCTATCGATTACAACAACTTCATAATATTAATAAACTATAGTATTATGTTAATTTAACTTTTTTTTGAAGTAGGTATGTCATATCATATGCGATTATTATACAAAGTGAGATTCGTCGAGCATGCTTATTTCAATTTTTTTCCTAATAATAATTACAAAATATTATTAATATTTATTCAGATTATAATTTTTAGAATTTTTAAAATATATATTTAGATGTTATATTTTAAAATGATTAGATTGTTGTACAATTTAAGGAGTACCCTGTAGCTATACCAACTTATTTTTTTCAACTAAGAATTGCTCTTTTATGAATACAAATTGTTGGTCAGAATACATTTTGAATATTTAATGTAAATAAATCGAAATTCGAACGAGTAGTTTTTAAGTTATTTAACTTAGCGCACTAAGGATAAGACCAATTGTGTGCAATATAGGTCCACGATAAAAGATATGAAAATTATGGGGGCTATGATGAATGTTAATCTAAATCTATATTTCAAAATTTTATAATTTGTAAACATTGTGTGAGTATTATAAATACTATATCCTATAATATAACTGTTTTATAATTTTGTAAAATCAATTTAAGGACTATTATTTTTGGCATATTAATTTTAATAATTTAAAAACTAATTATTCGATAACTGATTCAGAAATATAAAAAAATTCAAAATAATCATCTGCTTAATAATTCACAATAAAATTCATTGGTTTTAATTTAAAAATGAAGTATTTATCGTTACAAAAGCCTTTCCCGTGCTTAAATTGTATAAACAATCTATTAATGAAAATATGATCACTAAGTACACTTAAAAATTTTAGTAATTAAAAATAAATAAAAAAAAAATTATTAAATAAAAATATGGGGGTGAGAATGTTTGGCGAATAAATCAGTATTATATAAAGTGTATATATATATATATGTTTTACTAATTAAATCGTTATAAACAGAGAAGATATATTGCTTAATTGAATAAAAAGATATTACAGTTGTTCGTGCTCTATTTTGTATAAAATAAAACCAGATAGCTGTGCTTTTAGGTGTGGAACAACCCTGAAAGTTTCCCACGACATTTACCGTAACCGTTAACAATTTAAAAATAATTTCAAAAATGTTATTCGTGTTTATACCTACCTTTCTCGTCATTCTAAAATACTGCTAACATCGGATGCTCAGGCGAGTTACACACCGTTACTTCAAAATCTATAAACAATTCGCCTTTTCGCTGTACTGAAACAATAAATGATACCTACACCAAGCAAGTTATAATTGGTATTCATATGGAAATGGAACCATCACTCTGATTAACGTTCTGAAACCACACTAATAGCTAAAATATTTGTAACATTTGTATTTATTAATTTGCATTGTATACTTCATACAGCGGTGATGTAGCCTGTATGTAGGACAGGAATACACTGGCCTATCCACCATTTCGAAATTTTTTTATCAAAAATCTAAATCGCCAAAGTTAGGTAGGTAAAAATATAGATAGATAGTAGCAGAGTACGACTTGCATAATACGCTCTTATTGTACCTTATTGTATGGCATTATCAGCTTATCTGCAGTAATAGACGAGCTGCGTGCTATGCGGTTATCAATATTATTTTATAATCTTATCTAAGTTTTGGAAGTTGATTTGATATTGATTTTTGTAAAACAACATAAATTATTTAAACTTAATGTTTGAAAATTAAAATCCACTTTAATGGATATTGCTTTTTTTGTATGTAGGTACTTATATTATGTACCCACGTGAAAAGTAGGCCTATCAGGAAAAAAATTCTGGTTACATCATACTGTTTCATAATGTTATAGGGAACACAGCATACGAGTCCAATTTTTCGGTTGCGAGCCACAGGTGTGTATTCCGTCCGACAAACGTTGATAATGCATTATAAAAACCTATCGCATAAAATATTATATTGTTTTGTATTTGCAGACTATCCGTCTGTTGTATCTCATCGTTTATTCAGTGTGTACAACAATATAGTTGGCCCGGTCGTGACTAGTCGCCGGTCGTTAAATCTACAAGACATTCCCTCTCCCGCGCATTATTGGGTGAACAAGCCGACGAAATTTCGACGGTGGCCCACTCAGCGGATATTATGTGTTTATCGTGGCTGCAGTGTTTGTTTATTAGAGACGATCGATAATTATTATTATACGTTTAACGCATGATCATCCTCAAAATAATTGGTAAATATGTTTCGAGAGCACGTTTCCAGCTTGACCTTTATAGTTTACACACGGTGGCATTTTGTTGGATTTGTCCTCGAAACACCACCACGATACGTCGATACACATTAATATTATTTTAGAAAGTGTTATCGTAATAGAAATGCAACCGAACGGTATATGTTAAAAATTATTTTGAAATTCAAATAATGTTTACTCGCGTGATACTTTTCCGTTTTCGTTTTTCTTCGTTTACAATATGTACCTGCCTACATATTTTCGTTTTTATAACGCATTGTAGCAGCAACAGGTATTCTAATTTCAGTGGGTGTACAAATCTTACTGTGGTTATTGCTATTACTCACTTCTTGTTAAAAATCGTAAAATCGGTTCTTTTTCAAGTTTCTCATTGCGTGCATATTAAAATCGTTCGAGTTAAATATACTATGCTGAGGACTATAAAAGCGATTTAAAATGCGCATAAAATCAAATCATTTATGTTCCCAATAATGGCTATCGTTACGTGAAATTCAAATGACCTTAATTTACTCTCAGAGATTCGTTAAAAAATTATGCATGATTTTTATTGTTGATATATAACGGCATGTATTTTGTACTTGAATGGACTGACATATTTTAATACGATATTATATATGCGATAAATGTACATTTTATACCTATCGCATACATATTGAAATGTGTACGTATAATGATATACATATATTACTATGTACCTACTGAATAATAATATTACATACTTATATCGTCCTTCCGTGTTTTATAATAAGACTTATGTTGAAATCAACTCAAATAAATTGTCTCGATTAGATCGAATCACGAAATTTAATAACGCACATCAATTTATTTAAATAACCACATTCAATTTATAATTTATAAACGATATTATATTATATTTCAATTCAAATCACTGCTATTATATCACAATGGTCAACTCGTTAATTTAGATCAATTCTTAAATAAAAACGTGACTATACGGTAAACTGTCATTTAAACATGTCGAAAACTTAAACATTTTCGAATCCAACCCATTAACGCCGACTCAAAATAATTATAAAATATAATATCCATAAATATATTATTATTATTATTAAAATAGATAATTATAAAAATATAAATGTAATACTCATTATAACCTATGCTCATTAGTAATTAGAAAAGTTTTTTTTTTGACTATCACTGGAGTACTATGAATGAAAAAATGACGTTTGGTATTATATAACTGGTACGTTAATCGATGTACATTCTATTTTTTAAGAACTGGTAAAGGATCGTGGTGTTTTTGGATGTATAAAAACTAGAATAGTTTTAGGTCAGTGGCAATCAATTTTCAAAATAATGTTTATGATTATTCATTGAAAAGATGACTTAACCTACCTACGTTTTTTTTACAATGAGCACTAGAGCTTATTACAATTCACTTTAACGTAATATTTTAAATACCGAATAAATAACATGCAATATATTATAAAATGGCTTTAATATAAGATACGCGATGGTTTTCTAATGTAATAACAATTATTCTAAACAAATGATAATGCCAGATTAATTAAAAAACGACTGTGCGCTTACCTGCATATTACTGCTATACTGCAAACATTGAAGCGAACTCAATACTGCTCTAATCATGTCCATTTTAAACTCAATTTCATATTAAAATATCGAAAAGAAAACTGATGATAGAACCCGCAGAGATTGTTGTACTTAAGTTTTTAACAGATAATTACGTTGACTCTAATATTATAATTAACGATAATTCGAAATGTATAATTAGTTTGATATTATGATAACGTGATTCAATGATCGTGTTTGTATAACGTCTTCTTATAATATATTGTCAAGTATTTTAAAGATTTTAAATAGACATCAGTAAAGTCTCTCCCTATATGGTCTCATATACTTCAATTTTGTATCAAAATCTTGAAATTTTTATGAAACTTATTGCATATGTCTCATGAAAACATTTGCTATTCATCGTAGGACCTAAAAAAATGTTATAGGGGGAGGATAGTTCACGTAGCTTCTCCAAAAAAATAGTCCCATGGTTTCCATTGGTTACCGTGTTCCGGAGAGTATCTCCTACGGAATAGCATCGCAGAATATCGAATCGATGTGTATCCAGTGGCGTGGCGTATACATGGCTTTTGTACGAGGAAGGACTGGGTCAGTTGCAAACAAATTATCTTAGAAGGGATATTTTTAAACCTAGGTACCTGCACATTAAAATAATAAAAAGGCCTATGAAGGGATTTGACCCCCTATCCTATCTCCCATTCCCCATGGATATGCCTTTGGGCGTATCGCAATATTGCCGTAGGTATATAATGATATATATTTGGGTGTGACGAAAATTTGCAATCACGTGACATCGCGATGATCGAAGTGTCTACGTGGATCAGGGACGAGTGAAAATGGCCTTCCGCGGTGTTACTACACCGTATCCGATGACGACAGAAGATGAACGTATAATTAGTTGTTACGACAATTAGAAAACTACTGTCGACTTGACCGATTTTGAGGTAATAATTTGATTGTCCCGATTAATGGATATTACATAGAAAATGCTGAAACGAAAACATTCGATTTAACTATTGCATAATATTGATTGGAACTACGTAGTGATCGTTTTTATTGAGCGGACGAGGATAGGAATAGGGCAAATGCAATTTTTATTCAAAACCAACCTTACAGGAAAAACTCTCACGCATCGTAGAGTGATACGATTTCAATAACTTTTATTTTGTTGAAAGTAAAACATTTTTTACAGGGCACATTGGACTTGAATTTTCAAAATCCATTTCAAAACCATATTATAATATAATTTTGATATGAGCAATTTTCACAAGATTTTGTTTCTTTTATTATTATTGTTTTGATCTACAAAATCAAAAATTGAATTCCTTTTTTAATACTTACGCTGATGATAAATATACCTATTTCAATTTGTCTTGAGATGACATTGCAGCTGTCTAGTGTGACTTCTAACTTATCGTGTAATTTTAACGTTGCATGCTTACGTATGGCCATTTTAACAAATTAATTTCAAATACGCAATGTGAAACGACCTCTAAGTAGCATGACATAAAACTGACAAACGTAATAGACGTTCATATCTAACATATCATATCTAAACGGCACACACGTGCGATGTGTGAACGTAATCGACACATTTTATTACCGGGAAATATTATTATTTTATATATATATATATATATATATATGTATTAATATCACAGAATTCTATTAATTATATTTAATTTTATTCTGTGTAAATATAGCGATACGATAATTCTCATGCTCATTCGGTTTACCGAGTCTTTTGGATTAGACTGTGTTCAGATTAATGATACCTAGCTGTTTTCATATCGTTTTTAATTAATTTTTTTTTTATTAGAACCACAGCAGGTAATACACCTATATTTGCATCACATATTATCATTATTAACTTTTGATTCAACACCTTCTTACTGTAGAACGAAGGGAATAGTAGAACGGTATTATTATTAAGCTAGCTGAACGAATACATAAAAACACAAGTTGATGATTCGTTGAGAATGTGTGAAGGGACGACACACTGAATGGGAGCAGTGTTGTGGTCCTTCTAAAATGAAGATGACTCAATAACCCCTATTACTATGCTACGATAGTTGTTAAACATTGTAATTAATAAGCGTGTGTGTACGTAATATGGTAAAATACCAATGATAATTTTCGTCAAACAAATAAACCTGTATCTATAATTTTGGCAGTCTCTATAACATCGATTAAGTAGGTACTTCAGACTCTTTAAAGTTCATTGTTGGATCAGTTAGAAATGCTGTATACAATTTAGGTACTGCGCCCATTCAGTAATATTCTGACCTGTTCGTCTCTAGCTTGAAACCTCAAACCACTGCTGAACAGCTAGAAGTGTAACTGCTTTCTGAATTAATCTTTGATATCCTTTTACAGCATTAGATACCTTTAATTTAAAGCAAGTTCAAATGCATTTTATATCATCAGTAGCTTTTATTTTAAAAATTATACACACTCTAAATAATTACACTTTCCTGTAACGAATCAGCTTGGACTTAAATCATTAGATGTTGATGCGTGACAGCTAATCTATTATCTTTGCAAGTCAATAGCTGGACACATTGATGCTCCTTGTCTTCTAGCTCAAATTAATTTTAGAGTTCCTACTTGTTCCACAAGATCTTACCTTCCATTTGCCATTCTTTTTCATAACATTAATATTATGGTATGAATAATCTAGTTGGTCGGATAACGCGTTTCGCCAATGAGCACCCTATACGTTATTCAGATTAAAACAAATAATTTTTGAGAATTGTATTTTACACGTTTATATTTGTAAATTATGTACAATAATTATTGTTTATACTATAAATTATTATAATTACTTTTTTTATTTGTCTAGTTTATCAAGTTTAATTTCGACCAATTAATATATCGACAATGGTGTCAATTTTTATTATTGGACATTATATGATCGTTTAATAATAATAAATAAAGGCTCTGGATTGTGTGTATGTGTAGGTGTAATGCTCCTGGTATCGTTGATGTAGTGGAAGTCATTTAGGATTTTAGTGATTTAATTGTATTATTCTACAGAATGAGAGTGTTTAAAATCATTCTACTGCTATACAATATTTTGTGTCTGTTACGTATATGAAATCGCAATGTGAAAATACTTACCTTGCTCGTAACATATATTGTTCAATGTATGAAGCAAATATATTTGTCTTTAAGGGATTGAACTCAATGCTCGGTATCACTACGGTATTTATATCCTTATTTAATTTTTTAAGCATGATGTGTAAGTGTGTATAAAACTCTAATACATTTATCGCTCCTCTAACATTCTTAAACTAAGGACAACTCGGAATTTCATTAAAAACCAATTTTCATTAAAATTGATTTTGTTTTTTGTTGCAATATTGATATAAAATAATTGTAGAGATTTGAAATGTTCATAAAAATATATTCTTATTGAAATATTTACATCGCTGCTTAATTATAAAAAACACTATAATATTTATAAGTTTCAAAATAATGTGTCTTTTATAGGCTATAATATATAATTGCAGTTTTCAATTTTTTAGTTTATTTTGGTTATAATTTACAAGTAGTTTTTTGTAAGTTAAACATCTTACAAATATAATCCAATGTTCTTTACACATACTAATTAAACTATATAATATTGTTTTATATACCTACATAATATACACATAATTGAGAAGTTTTTTGAAAAAATTATAAAAACGAATTTATTACTTTAATGTTATTACTTATCATAATGGTAATATTTTTTCTAAAATAAACACACAATTTTTAAAATATTATTTTTATATTATGATTTAAATTGTCATGACAAAACAAGATTTAAAAAAAA
>JACXSJ010001498.1:5493-71776 GCA_014851325.1 Pentalonia nigronervosa
ATTTTTTTTTTTTTTTTTTTTTTGGGGCATTTTTGGAAAATCGATTTAATTTAAATACCTACAAAGTATATAGGGCAATAAAATATATCAAATATTATGTAGCTATTTATGCTCGGAGCAATATGCTAGGACTAAGTATGACGCATATACCAACGTGACTTTAACTATATTTCTGGTATAATGATTACCAATTATTGACAAAAATTATATATTTCTATCATTTGTTATTAATACAAAATACTATATTACGTCAAAGACTAATTTTGTGAATTTAAGCTACCATCATTCGTCACGTCATCGTCCGTAATAAAATAACTGAAATGTTTTATAAGAGATTACACGAGTGTGCGAGCATATTTATTTTTTACTAAAAGTATACCTAGGGTACCTACAGCTAAACGTCGGTAAAAAAAAAACGTGTCAAAAGAACCCCGAAGACTTCGTAAGTCTAAACACTGCAAACACGGCAGTGTTGTGGTAAAACTCTCTTCCCTTTAACGATTCCCATTCGCTCTTATTATTATAATTATTACATTGTGCCAAACCTCCGTAATTGGCACTAATTAATATTTTGATACAAGTGTAAAATTGTTTTACCTCCGGCGCCGACGGTTTAGCGCGTTACAAACTCAATGGCAATTGTTAGACACAGTAAAAAGGGTTCGAGGATTGAGGACGATAAATTAGTTTTGCTTGGTAAATGTCGTACAGTTGAATAAAGGTCGTGGGCGCGCACGCATAACGGTCGTACGGACGTGGTCGACGGGATAATGTGCCTATATTCCAAAAAATAAAAAATGAAACTCTAGACCAAGAAACTTTTTAAATTACTTTTACCGCCCGTACTCAATCCAAAGTCGGACGATCGAGCAACAATCATGATAATAATAACAATGATAATAAATGTTATTATAAGTTTTTTTAGGATTTTCTTCTACTTATACTTTTAGAGCACAGGTACTTAAAGTGTTAAAAAAAAAATGCACATATTATACCGTTCGAGTTCAAAGTAAGATATTGCGACCACGACAACTGCACTATAATATAGATCATAAGAATTTTTCTTCGAATATTATTATCATTGTATTATTCGCTATGTAGGCCAGTACCTGTATAATTTAAATTATAATAAATACCTACACGTTTTCGTAGTACAACAAAATATTATGGAAATATGGAGTTTGATGTACTATTTGAATTAGTTATGATTTTTATGAATTATTTTTTTAAACTTTAACAAAACTATAATATTTCAATTTAAACTTTCTTTAATCTTACCAAGGAAGTTCAGACTAATTACAAGCTTTATCCATTTATTCCATTTGTTTACCAATTTATATTGCTTATAGTGACTCTTAAATAATATGTTAGTCGTGTAATACAATATATTCAAAAAACAAAACTTACCTCCTAATGATACTTTTTTAATTAAGATTTATTTGTTTACATTTATAGTTAATGACTGTTGATAAGATATTCTATTTACTTCTAGAAATAATATTTAAAATATTGAAAATAACCACTTTGAAGTATAATTATTATTCAGATTCAATATTCAATTATTTAGCAAAGTTTAAAATGTTATAAAATTTATTTATACATTTATTTGACAAGACATCTAAAAACCGAGTGAAATAGATTATTGTTTACCGACTTCCATTCGTGATTTGTCGTACTAAACAATTTATAGTTTACTCTTATAACTTTATTAATAGTTTATTGCACGGCCACGTATTCAACAAAAATTATTATATATCTGAAACGTTTAACTATCACTGACGGTAGACTATGATAAAATATAATATATCTATTAAACTTCATGGATAATATTTTATTAAATACGTTATAGATTCTGGACGGAGTGAGGAACGTATTAATTTTAAGGGTTAGTAATGGTTTGATATCTTTATTCGTTTATGTTTGTCTGGTAATAGCTAAAATAAATATAATATGGTACTTTGATAAAGTCGTTTTTTTATTTTCTCAATAATTTCTTTAAGTGTAAGGAACAACTATTGACAACTATTGAAAAATGTAAAAGAAATGTCAACGTACACGGTTTTTTCAATCCCCACATAAAATGTGTTTTTTAGAATTCAATAGGTTATCACTGTTTTCAGATTTAATACCATAATACACAACTATCAAGCGCCCAAGATGAGAAAAAACTCAATTATCTAGTGGTTTTTGATAATTGAGAACTTAGAAGCAACCTGGTCAGCTTTTTTATATAATTTATATCATATAAAAACTATTGCATGATATATCACAAAATATATTTTACGGGTATATAATTAATATTTACATAAGATTTTGTAAATAATAATACATTTTATAGTTACGATATTTGCATTAATAAAGCAGACTTAAAACACTGTTGTAACAATATCGTTTTTTTTTTCTAAATAGATTTAATATTATTCTCAAGAATATAAAATATATCATTACTGTAATCTTTAGGTGTAGACATTTTATTATAACTATTATATTTTGCTTTTGATAATAGTCTTCAATATTTTATACTGTAAAAAATAAAGTTGATGTGACAAAATGAAAATCATAAAACAAATTAATATATTATATACATTACATCATTTCTTTTCCGGCTGTAAACCTTAAAAGAATGGAATTCGAATTGGACCACGAGATGAAACAATAAGATCTGTAATTTTAACTTGAGAAATAAGAGAATAAGGTCAACATTCCTTTTGAATTCCCAAGTCAATAGACAAGAAGGAAAGTCATAAAACGTATTCGACACATTGATCTATGTTTCCCAATAGTCTTAGTTTTATCCTTAACCAAACTTGAGTAGCACAAACTATGTGGTTATGCTTTTTTCCAACATACGATCAGTTTAACTTTTTGGTCGGCTACTGCAGATATATTTGTTATTTTTATTTTATAAAAACTTAGGTCCAGTTTTAAGTATTATTCAAATTGTCTTAAATCTATTTATGATACGAAACATGTATCCCTCATAATGATAATAGAGTAATACTATGCATATATAAAAATAATAATAACAAAACAACATCAATTGGTTATTTGCAATTTAAACGTCGAAAACAAAATATACATCCATCAAATGGATTTTAAATTAATATTCTCGTTATTAATTGATGCTAATCATTACAACAAAATATATTTAATAACATTTTTAATGTTATATAATTTTAATATATTTACATTAGTTAACGTAGAATTAGATATAGAAATTAAAGATAGATTAGGTCTTTTATAATCTTAGGGAGCATATGAAACAAGCATTTTTACGCAAAATCAGTTTTTAATACAATTCTTACTGCATAATAAAAACATATATATTAATAGTAATATAAATATATTAGAAAATATCCATAGAAAATACAAAAATAAATAGACTGTTAGACGGTTTTCACACAGAATCATTTTTCGTATAGTTACAATGATTTGTCATTGAACTCAATTTTAACACGTAAATTACAGTGACCTATTTAATGACGAAGTATATTCAATACCTAAAACTATAGGTACAGCAGTACGACTTTTTGGGTTTTTCATAATATGTAAATGTATTTAGTTAGGTAGGTATGTAATTCAATGCTAAAAGTTGTATAATAAAAATTAAACGGAAAGGTTATCATTAAGATCTTAATAATTGTAGAATTGTAGGAAGTTCACAAAAACCAGCCACAGGTGCAACCAAATGTGCAATATTCACACTATGGTTAAACTTTTTGATCCTTCAGTAGATATTATACTGTATAAAAGTTGTTTTTAGAGCTTTTTTTCAATTTAATTTTGTTATCGCATATTGCAAGCTTATATCAAGTAGCTACATTGTGGTTTTTTATAATAGGCACACATAGTTTTATTTAAGATTTTATGCAATTAGCTAAAATTTGACTATTGGTATTCGAATATTTCAACTATTAATAAATATAATAATACTAATTTGAAGTGCAGTAAATTTATAATTAAAAATGTATAATTGAAAGTACCGAGTACTTAACCAGATCAACTATATATATTTTTTAATTTTATTTGCTGAAACATGGATTTATTCTTAAATTTAATTAAAAGAATAACAATTTCAATTAGCATGACTGCGTCACGTGATATTATTCAAACCTGCTTTTGTTTTATGTTTGTGTTCTGTGCTCTAACAGTTAATATTTTAGTATTTGAATGTGTATGTTACGTTTACTTAAAAATATAATTCTTGTGACAAAAAACATATTATATAAATAAATAATATATTTATTAAAAATATAGAAAATAAAAATGATATGAATTGTTAACCTAATTGAACATTTTTTTTTTTTTTTTATGAAAACTTATTTACTGATCAGTATATAATCTTATACGAGTATTAAAAAGTACAAATTTTTATGATCCAACATTTTTTTTCTTTCTTTCTTTTTTTTTTTTTTGGTGATTTAAACCAAAGCTTATTATTAATGCTTTTCATCACAATCGGATAGTAGAAAAATCAGTCATCTGCGATCTATAGTAAACTCTCGATTATCTGCGGAATAGTGCGGCACGGCAACCACAGATAAGCGAATTCTGCGGTTAAATGAAAAATACAAATTGAAACCAAAATGCTATTATTATTTTATTAAAAACTTATATTATGTAATATTAAATAGTATTTTAAAAAAAATTAAACAAGTTAAGTTGTATTTTTTTCAGCATTCATATAATTTATGTAACATTTTCACTTATTTTTTCATAAAAACATATATTGCAATACACAAACTCTGTTTTTGGTACTGTCCATAGTATCGGGGAGGACCACAGATAATTTACCCTTTGATAATCGAGAGTTTACTGTATTTATCTATTCATAATGTATTATATATGTATTATATATATTTATATATGTATGCACGTAATGCCATATTCATGACACTATTTCTCTTCACCCACACGCTCACACCGTATAAAATATAAGATACGAGTGGACTATACACTCTTAGTGGAGTGGTTCCTAATTGAAACTGGATGACGACGTAAACAGACGACAGCCATGGATCAGGCCACTTTGGAACCACACATTTCACGTGCTGTGCCATGAATAGAACCGATGACATCTGCATTACTATGGAGAAAATAATTGTCGTCATTAAATTAATTTCGTTTACCTCTTTTTTTTCTTCGTCATTATTTGATACACGTATGTAATATTTATATTATAGAATCGGATTTTAGAAAATATTTCTAGGTAAAAGAATAATTTTAGTATAAATCTTTATTTTATCTCGAGTGTGTACCTTTGCATTTTACATATTTAACATAAACTCATGAAGAAAATACAAAGCTCTAAATACAATTTAGCATTTACATAGAACTTGAAAAGGAGACGATGAAGAATAAATAAAGCTATTAGCATCATTCTACCAAGATATATCAGGTAGGCTGTAACCACTACAAGGTATAAAGGCATAATATTTGGATGGGGCTATTATGATCCACTTTCACTGAAGACACATTTTCGTATACCAATGCAGACTTTGCGCATCGCCTCAAACTTTTCTGGCTTGAATGCTCTAATAATTTCTGGATGACAAATTTGCTGAAGTTCACGTTGAAGTGGGAATATTACCTTGGACATTACAAAAACCAGATGAACGAAAGCACGATAGTGTAATGCCTACTTACTTACGATCTATTTCGTATATATATATATATATATATATATATATATATATATATATATAAACGTTTAAAAGTATTTTCTCGTCTTAAAATATTAAAAATGTATTTACGAAGAGTAATAACTAAGGTAGTTTTTGGATATTGGAAAGTCAAAAAAATATTATTAGTTATTGTTTTACAAATGTATTTGTTTTAGACTCGGCTTATTGGTCTTACTGTCTCACCATGTTGGCCATTCAGTTTAGAACTTACAACTGAAAAATATTAAATGACATAGTATAAAACTCTAAATATTTGGATTTTTATTTTTCATTTATACTGTCAATACATTATTCTAATTTGTTAATTTAATTTGTATTATTAGTGAGTTATTACTCGTTAGTTTTCATAAGCCCTGCCTTGAGTAGGAGTAAGGAATTTCACCCCCGCCCCACTTGAAATTCCTTGAGCACGCCATTGAGTAACTACTATATACCTAATACCTAATTTACTGAGTAAAATCTAGTAGTATAGTATCTTAAAGACATAACTTAAAATTAAAGAAGCATTTGTAATGAGCTTAAACTTTTATGAGTTTTATTTTAAGTTCTTAATAAAGAATAATAGTTCTCCCTAAATGAAAATTATTAATGGAAACTTGCTTTTTGAATGCCTTAATAACAATATCATTTAACTACTATAATTTATTATTTTTAATTAAGAACATTGTCTTGCACATTCATTTGTCCTACCTTTAGCATTATTAAAACTTCTAGTGCATAATTTATATTTAATTTCAATAATAAATTTATATTTAAGCACATTAGGTTATATGAGTAAGTTTTAATACGATATTAATATCTAATATTTATTATCACTAAACGAATTTACCCAACACAATTCCAATCTTTTAAATTACGATTTAAAATTTAGTTGAATATTTAAATACCTATATCAAAATATATTAAATTTCTTAAGAAGAATTTTAGGTAATTAATATTTTATGCATTTTATTTATAAGCAATGTATATAATTTAGATGTATAAATAAAACCCAACATTTTAAATTTGGATAAAAACTAATAAAACTTTAAAGTTGGGCATTTTAGATTGAGAGCGGGTAATATCTAATTTAACTAAATTTTCTTCATATTTATATTATTATTATTTATTTTATTTACACAATATACCTACTAGTATTTTTTTTCAAGATATCATCATCATCATGGTAATTGGAAGATACATTATATTTAAAAATATGTGTATAGTATCATAACATTTTTATATTAGTATTTATAATCAATGCTAAATGCATGTACTAACTTTAACTAATCTTGTTTCAATGTTCATCTAATTTATTGTTTAAAATGATCATAATTAAGGCTAAGACTTATATGCATTGGTATATTTTTTTTTGCAACTTCTTATTACTACTTTGTTAGTATATTCCACGAATTAGGTTATGATTAGGTAAATGATGTTATTTTTTTGTGTATATTTTTGCATATTTTAATTACGAAAACACGAAAAATGCATGTTTTATGATATATTTTGTTAAAAGTAATTTTATCACTGTACAAAAATATTTAAGAGTAATTAAATCTATCTTATCTTTTTGTCATAAACTCGTACGCTGATTTTTTACTCAATGAGTGTTTGGAAATCGTTAAAAACACTAAGTTTAAACTTAGCCAAAACAAAGAACCCACTTCTGAGAAAATCGACAAAAAATTAAAAAATGTGTTAGAAAAAAATATTCATTTAAAATCTATATTTACAATACGTAACATTTTAAATCACAACAATCTAGATGAAAATCTTCTAAATATAACTCCCGGAGAAGTAACAAAAGTTAAATATGTGAAAATTACGTCATTTGATTTCGAACAGAGTTTTAGTAAATATAAGAATTTATTAAGGTCAAACAAGATCGTTCACTTTTGGTGAACACTATATCATTGTTTTATATAATTCATTTGAATAACTTTAATAATTTTAGATATAATTTTATAGATTTTAGATTTTTTTTTTAATGTTTTTTTATTAGGTGTTTATTTTATCATATTTTTTTTTATTTAAACGGCTTAATTAAACATATTTACTTAGTGTAATTGGTACTTATTTGAAAAAAAAAATTATAGAAAATGTGTTTATTTAATAATATTTGTATGGTACAAGAGACGTCTAGAAAGTAAGGTTACAACATGTGTTAAAAATTGAAAAATGAATATGAATACTTTCGCCGAGCGCCTCTGCTATGGTAGATGGCATGTTGAGGTCGATGCGAGTTTGAGAATATTGTAAGCACTCCTCCACTATGTGCTTGATGGAGAATGCGGTATGGCAGGATTCACATATTGGTTGAGGTTCTTTACAGATTAGGTATGAGTGAGTGAGAGAAGAGTGCCCGATTCTGGTGCGAGTGATTGCAATATCTTGGCGTCGGTTGAAATTTGTGGGGGTGTTCCACTTTTTAATTGTCTTTTTAATATTTTTTAAGTTTGTTAGACGATAGAATTGAGTTCCAGTAATTTTGCCGAGATGAGAAGATTTTTTGATTGATAGAATTTCTGATGTCGATGGTGGATATGTTGTTTATTGTAGGGTTTGGGAAGGTTTTCGTTGCCTGGTCGGCATATTTGTTTGCCTTTTCGTTCCTTATAATTCCATTATGAGATGGGACCCACATGAATTCGATGTTCTTTTTTGTTTGAGCTAAGCATGTTTGGATGTTTGAGTTTATTTCATTTTTTGAGGATATGTTTTTAAGTGCTAGTAGGGTGCTGAGAAAATCGCTGATTATAAGTATATCATTTGTTTCTAAGGTATTAGCGAGTTGTACCCCTTCAAGTATGGCGTAGTTTTTGGCAGAGAATATGCTGGTTATTTTCGAGAGTTTGTGTTGGATGATTAGGTCATCTTTAACTACTGAAAAACCTACCTCATATTTAGATTTTGATGCATCTGTGTATATTTTGGTATGGTTAAGGAACGAATGTTGAATTATTTTTTGAAACTGAGAGTAAATTATGCTATGGTTTGTTTCATTTTTGTTGAAATTTAGGAGTTCTGAATTAAGTTTGAGTTCCCATTTCTAGGGAGAAAATGCTTGAGACGTGATTTTGTTTATAACTAAGGATGTGAAATTTTTGATCAGGTTTTAGGTTCGTTTCTTGAAAGCAAAAATCTATTGGTTGGATATTATATTTTGCACGTTGAATATCGGTGAGGTGTTTAAAGAGGCCGTTTATATTCCATTGTATTCGTTTTTATTCATTGGTCCATATTTGAGTTGAGTATTGAGAGCATGATCTTGAGTATTAATGGAGTGTTGAGTGTTTTGTGGACGGAGTACTTGGAAAAGTAGATTGGCGAATTTCGTTAGGCGGGATTTCATTGCTTTATCAATTATAATATTAGGTCGAATTTCTTCGATTAAATTTATTAAAGATATTATATCTATTTTGACTTGTTCACATAATAAGTGGATATTGATATATTTGTTAGTAGATTGTTCTAGTATGTGTTTAAACTGAATAAAATTTATTGAGGAGTTTTGGTTATCTTTAAAAAAAAGTTCAATAGGTTTGAATGCTTCGTCATTATTTTCGCCAGGTCTTAAAGATGAGTTTGAACGTGATCGTATTTTCAATTTTTTTTTGTTTTGGTTTTTTCAGGATTAGGGGAGAAGGAGGAGCTTTTGATTTTTGAGACGATGAATCCGATATTTGTCTTTTGAGTTGGGTTAAGTGTGTGATGTTTGGTGAAGAATGTTCTTGAGAGGAGTCCATGTTAAGAATATTTCTATGTTGAGATTCATTTATTTGGGATATGTAATTCAATTTTTTTGGCATTGGGGTTTGTTCAAAATCAATGTTTTAATTATCTTCTGTGTGGGGGGTGCATTGTCATTTGTATTGATTATATTTGTTTTAAGGTTGATATTGAGTTCTAATTGTGAGGAGAGGTTTAAAGTTTGGCTTGGGGAGAGAGAGGGTTCTTGCTTAGTTCCGACGTGTTTTTACAATGTGCTGAGTATGACTGGTGCGTTTACATAAGTAGCATGTGAGTGTGTCGTCTGTAAGGAAGATACGATAGTCGATATTTTTAAAGTGGATTACTAATGATTCAGGTAATTTAGGTGTGTCCTCAAATTTGATGTAAGTTTGCCTTCTAAAACTAATGATGTGGGATAAGACTTTTGAAGAGAAACCAGCTTTTAAAAATGTGATTGGCGTAAGTGTGTATATGCCGATAAGTTTTAATGCGTCGGTAATATATGAGTGTCGAATAATAGGCGATACATTTGAAATGATAATGCGTTTTGCTCAATTTTCTAATCTACGCAGTTCGATATTGTTGTTATCAACAGTGATTATCGGACAACGATTAATAATGTTATTAATTATATTGAAGTTAATGAAGTAGATACAAAAACGGTTGTTTGAAATTCATGAAGCAAATTTAATGTTTGAAGGATTAGTTACCAGACTGATCGCTTTGATGTATTCAATTTGTGGAATGCCATCGATTGTGTTAAAATTAATAGCTTGATTTTTTTTTTTGGAAAGGTTTGGTTTGCTATAGTTTCAGCGAATGTATTTTGAGTGAGATTATCGTTTATGAGATTAGTGTTGTTGATGGTTGAGGGCTGTTGGGTTGATGTCATTTTTGGATTTTGATTGACTAGTTTACTGGTTTTGGGTGGGTTTAAAGGAGGTTTGTTTGTGGATCTTTTGGACATTAGGTTTGATGACGAGCGTCTTAAAAAGGAATGTATGGTTTTTGAAGGCGGTTTGTCGCCCATCGTTGTATTTGTAGCCTAATTATATCGAAAGTAAGATACTGTAGCGTACTACGAAATATACATTACCGATAAGTAGCAACGCAACGGTTCAACACTTATCTAATACAATACTGTATTGCTATCGGGAGCAATAAATGCGAAACGCGATAAGTAAATACACATGTGGCTTCTACGGTATCCAAACACGTACTGTATTATATTTTATAATGATTTTAATGTCATTACTAAACGTCCAGTTATTTTATTATTGATCACTACAACAGCAGTTGTCCCTAGAAACATTAGGCTACCAATCACCATGGTAGGCATCTACTTTGAAGTCTTAACAAGGGTCGTTTTACAAAGTTAATTTTATCTTTAAAGTTATAAATAGTCATATAATATTACCCTTATCTTGTACCAGACTACAAGAGCTTAAGTAAATACTTATCAAATCGATGCTAAACTAATGAGCGTATTGAACATTTATTGATTTTAATGTTTTCAATTAATATTTTATAAATTTAATTTAAAAATTTTTGAAACTTTTTGTTATGAACATTGGTAAATAATCTAGCTTTTTATATAATGATAATATTTAAACTCTTAAACTTAAGACTATGACACTAATTATTTTCATATATTGAATACAGTATAAAAATAAT
Organism: Pentalonia nigronervosa; assembly: GCA_014851325.1. NCBI lineage: Eukaryota > Metazoa > Arthropoda > Insecta > Hemiptera > Aphididae > Pentalonia > Pentalonia nigronervosa. Next base: position 16,566 of record JACXSJ010001498.1, read on the forward strand.
TATTTTTGTGGTGCAACATCCAAATTACATAAAATAACGATTAGTATTTTCCTTCAATATACTTTGTTAAATGTATAACTGTATTATTTTATGTGTATTATAAACATAATAAAAATTATAAAGCATATAAAAACATTATATGCTATAAATATAAACTAATTTAGTGTTTAAGCATAATAGAAATACTCATGAGGTTATAATAATTGACTAACGTTGTTTAAGGACATTTAATAAATACATCTTGTTTTTATTATTTTTATTATACTACAGTTTGAACGCATAATTTTGATATAAATCATGTCAAAAGCTTTGTACATATTATGTTGCTAAAAGGTAGTGGTTGTTTTCTACATTATTTTACAATGAACTTAAAATATGAACCATGAACGGAAACTAAAGAACGGTTTAATTATTTAAAACCATGTTTTTGTCTGTAAATAATAAATTAGAAGGGAAAATGATATATTATTATACTATTTGAGTTTTCAATAATACACATTTAAATATTATATTTCTTTATAATATAAATAAACCATCATAAGTAATAGACTAACATTGTTTTGCATATTAAAAAAATACAATAACCAATTATAAATGAATTTTCTTATTACTGTATCTCACTACTTATGTTTTATTGGGTATGCAATATAAATGCAGTGATGATGGATTCATATAATTAACTTAATATTTAACATATTAAATGATGAGTTTAATTGTTCATGGAATTCGAATCAAATCCAATTTAAGAACTAACACTTAACTAGAAAACTCTCCATTGCTTAAAGTTTTTGTTATTTATGCGCATTACGAAAATGAACTAGGTTGATGCTTTAAAAAAATTGAAGTTTTAATAAATAATACTGTAAGTACAATTGTACAAGCTAAGAATCATAACATTATTCACGTAGTTTACAAACAAAGAATATGGTATGATATTACAGAAGTTTTATAGGTACTATTTTATTCCACCAAAAAATATTTATATTTAACATATTTATTCAGTCAGTTGAATTTATTTTGAGTTTACTTTAGTGGGCAATAAAATAAATAAAGGATTGTACTAATGTTTATTTATAGGTATACCTATATTATATTTTAAGTGTTATTACTACTGTATATGTGCACAGTCTGCAATGAGTGAATGCTAACAGTAATTGGTGAATGTCGACATAAACCTAAACTGTTTGTGAATATTGATAAATTGATTAAAACTGCATTGTATATACTATCGAATCGTAGTATCAATATGGCACAAACGATTTGTACTACAGTAAAAAATACTTTAATACTCCATTTGTAATTTAAATTTTCCACAATTATAATACGTTTGCGTTACATATTTAAAAAACTTATTCTCGTATCAAGCAATAAATAAAAAGAACAACAATAAAATTCGCTGTCTACAAGTACTAGCAATAAAAATGTTTCGTTCCTCAGAACATATTAAGTATCTCCCAGAATCGTGGTACATGCATTTCAACTCAAACGTTTAAGGTGAAAAAAATGAATTCCAAAAACATTTTGGCTGTTGCGTTGAACATAATATAAAACGATTTTTATAAATTAGCTGTCAAAAGTGATTTTATGTATCCATAAATCAATTTCCAATGTGTAAAATAAAATATAATTTAATATATAATATCAGTCGATATAATTTCAATTGACTAACAAACTATATCGAGATGTAGGAGAAGACGTAATCTACTTAAAAAATGATGGACAAGTTAAATAAACAATATGCAATTGCAAAAAAAAAAGTGCATACCAAAACATTTTAGTTATGAAAATATTGTCAGTTAGTAGAGTAACAATTATTATGAAAGTTTTTTTAATTTTAATAAGTAAAATAACTGAAAACTGATTTCATGCATTTTCAAAAATTAATTTAACTATACCCAGTCCATGAAATAAAACTAAGATCTATAATTGTCTTTATTAAGCTTGGCTTTAGCACAAGAACAGATTTTTAATTTATAAGTACAAGTCATAGATAAAAATCATATTTGGAATCAACGGAAATATTTCGAATGTAGGTAAATAATATTTTTTTTTTTTTTTGAGAAAATTATTTTAAAACATATCTGCATGATATATTTCTTTACTCTGATTAGAAAAAAAATACAAATCTGTCTGCAAAAATGTAAATTATTAGTCTAAATAAAAACGACCAAGTAAAAAATAGAATGAACAAAAGAAAAGTTGGTGAACATAAGAAATAATTTTTGTGTCAGAAACAGACATAATGAGTAAAATATTCGAAAAAAAAACAGTGAAGTTTTGAAAAAAAGTATTTTATTTCCAAAAAGAATAATATATAAATCTATAAAAATTCTTTTGATGTGTCTTATTTTAGTTTTTCATTTTAATATATATCTTTAGAAATTAAACCAAAATACCAGAATATACTTGTGAGGTGCTAGAGAAAATCACTTAAAATCCCAAATCACATGTAGTTGCATTTTTGCAAAAAAAAAAATTCATTTTATCTGCATACAAAAATGTCATGAGAATTGTGAGTAATTTAAATAGGGTTCCAATAATAATGAATGATACTTTTATGTTCTATAATATATTATTATTAAGTACACTATTTTTTTTATTAATTTGATGTTTAATATTTATAATAATTAGATTAAGTTGGTAGAGTCAAACTTAGTAAAATCCTTAGTAGTTTTCACAGTAATCGGAAAAAATTAACAAAAAACCGAGGAAATGGCAATGTTTGCTTAACACCTGCCGTTTTCAACAAAACCGATGATACATTTTTATTATACTTCAAAAATAAATAAACTGAAATACTTGAAACTTTCGTAAAAAAATTATATTGGCATTTTTTATAAATCATATAGTTTTTGAAATATATTGGCTCTTTGAGAGCTACCTATCTATTTATATTTTTTTCGGTCTATGTTGGTCTATAAATTTTTTAACTAAACCTAAAAACTTAAAAATAAAATACAAAGTAAAAAGTTCTTCATGGGTAGGTTCTATATTAATCTAAAAATATCAAAAATTAATATGCATAATTACTTATAGGCATTTTAAGTTTAAAATTTAACGTAATTGGATATTTAAATTTTAAACGTTAAAAGTAATAATATTTCCTCTTACTGACGTACAAAAAAAAAAAATATTTCATGGACAAATATATTTTTTTGTTATTATTTATTTATGGTAAAAAAAAAAATATATATAAAAAAAGGTCGGCAAGTGGATACCGCTCTGCTGTACAATAGGTATCAAGTGGATCACTTTCATGGATGTGTTAAATTTGAATTCAATGATATAAATCAAAAATGATTCTGAGTGAAGGCGGTATGTCAGCCTACATAAGTGTATTTTAACATATTATTACTATTAAAATAATTCATTTTACTATTAATAATAGAGTAGGTTGAATTAATTTTTGCAGAGAACATTGCATTTAAAAATTCAATTCACTGTATAAAATATAATAATATACTTTAAAAATTTCAAGCCAAAATGAAAAATATTTTTAAATTACAATGAATTAAATAACATCGTTATTCTTCATTTAAATATCTAATTTCGTCTAAATTTGTATTTAAAATGTCTATAAAAAATTATTTTTTTAATATATTTTTTTGATTTTTTAATGACCCTATTATCTACATACAAGAAATATTGAATTAAATTTTTAATTTTTAACTATAAAAACTGAATATCTACATTTTTAACTCCAAAACAAATGTTGCAAATGTTTAACGATATTTTTTATTCAATATTTGAATTTTAATGTTTATAAAAAAAAATTATGCCTATACATTTTTATTAATTTCGATCTGCTATATTAACAACATATAATGAATCTTGTATTAAATTTTCAAGAAATTTGATTAAACGAAATTTTTTTTATCGATATTTAAAGAAAAAAATTTGAAAAAACCAAAAAAATTTCTTAGGTCTACAATTAGCTAAAAATTGTCAAAATATTTTTAAAATTTTTTGGAGTATAGAAAATGATAATTTAAACATTTAGTAAAATTTTTAAATGTTTACAGTTATTATTTTTTGAATTACGTCAAAATAAGAAAATCGTTCCCTGAAAAAACGGATGAATATTCAATGTTTAATTTTAAACGCTTATATAAAATTATTTTGCCTTTCCCACAAACATTTTCTTTTTTAGAAATATAGAAAACTTATAGAGAATGTGCTGAATTTTCAACTTTTAAATTTAAATAGAAAAATTTTTATGAGTTTCTTAATTAAAAAAACTGCATATTATCGTAATTTTTACATATTTTGTCAAAATTTTAACTTTAGAATCTTATAAAACACTATTAAATTGTTACACTTAACTTTTTTACTAATTTTCAATTACGATCAGATATTAAGAACCTTGTATTAAATTTTCAAGTTTTTTGACCAGTTGAAAAAATGTTTATTGATAATAATAAAAAAAAAAAGTAAAAAAAAAACCCGAAAAATAATTATGCCTATAAATAGCTTAAAAAAAAAAAAATCAAAATATATTGAATATTTTATTGTGTATGGAAATTATTTACAGAAATATTTTGTAAACATTTGATATATCTATTGTGATTACTTTTGATGTTCCACCAAAAAACAAAATCAATTTTGTCAAAAATTGGCTTCACGTAAAAATTCCCGTTTTTCCCTTAATTTTTTTGTTGCTTTTCCAGACGTGTTTGAAAACTATGGAGAATTTTTTACTTTGGACCATCCAAAGTATCAACTTGATATACTTTCCTACCAGAAAAGATGCTGATGAAGATACTCGGAGAACTTTTACTGCCCTTAAACGCGATGACAGTCACAAAAAAAAAAAAACTCATCATTGTAAAATCAATACTTCCTCGCTCCGCTTAGAATCTAAAACTGTGAGCCTAATTCCTTCGTTCACGATTCAAATATTAATGCAATGTTATTTGTTTGACAATTTACACAATCAGGTAGGTAATAATATAATTATTATTTGATTAATATTATACAGTTTAGTCAAATGCATTGATGGAGCTAGTATTCTACAATCATAATCCCTAAACGGTAATAACCAACTAATTGGTTAAAATAATTTAAACTTTTACGTATGCTTTGAATTTAAAAGAAAATAGTATAAATACTTGGACAAGTTTTTTTTTTCTTTTTTGTTAAGAAAATTATAATTTAATGTTTAATGCAATATTTCAAGTTTCTTCTATTAATATAGTCTAAATAGGTACAACAAAATAACAAAAATATTTGATTAAATTTCGTTTTATGTGAACATCAAATACTTACAAAACAATTAATTGTTGCCATATATTTTGAACATTTTTGAATTGTTGTAAAAAAAACTTATAAGGAACTCCAGATTTAATAAAACATAATCTAAACATTTGGTGAAATTTTTAAATATCTACAATTATTCTTTTTTGATTTACGTCAAAATAAGAAAATTGTTTCTAGAAAAAATGAACGAATATTCAATGTTTAATTTCAAACAATTATATAAAATTATTTTGTCTTTCCCATAAACATTTTCTTTTTTATAAATGTAAAAAAACTTATAGAAAATCTTCTGTTGAATTTTCAAATCTCAGATTTAAATAGAAATATTTCATGATTTTTACGTATTTTCTCGAAACTTTAATTTTAGATGCTTATAAAAAACTATTAGAGACTTACGCTCAACTTTTTTTTTTAATTTTCATTTACAACAAGTTTTGAAAAACATTGTATTACATTTTTAAGTTTTTTAACCGACTGAACAAATTTTTATCAGCAATAATAACAAAAAATAAAAAAAAAAGTCCAAAAATGTATTATAGTTATAAATATCTAAAAAAAAGTCAGGATATTTTAAAATTGTATGGTGTATAAAAAATGTTTATACAAACATTCGGTGAGAATTTCATGTATTTGCGCTTAAAAACTATTGGGAATTTTTTACTTTTGACCCCCAAAGTACCAACTAGATTCACTTTTCTAACAGAAAATATGCTGATGAAGAAAATTGGAGTACTTTTACTGCATTAAAACATGATAACAGAAATAAAAAAAAATAAACAACATTGTATAATCAATGCATTCATCGCTCTGCTCAGAATATAATATTGTAGTCGTTGTAACTTTACAAATATAAATAATATTATGCATAGGCAATATGCGTATTCAATATAATTGATTTTACGAATTTCAGACCAAAAACAAATGAGCCTAAATGTCTCAATGAAATACAAATATTCGAACTATTTTACAGACATGACACAAATAATAAATAACCCCAGGTACCTACAAAACATTTGGTATTGCGTAGAGGTATATATTATGGTTATGTATGTTTATGAATGTATATGTACATTTTACACTTTGAACTACCGCTGCTTTTCTCGTATACTATTGTGAGTGTGAATGCATTTTGTAACACATTTGTACGCCGGGAGAGTTAAGGTTTTTTGAAAAACCGAATATATTAGAGGTAGACGAATATATTTTAGTAAAGAAAAACAATTTTATTTTTTGTCCCGAATAAATTTAATTTTACGTGAGACTCAGACATGATCCGTATGCTTTTGACAAACGTGTAATGTACTAATATCTACCTACCTATTATTTTTTTTAACTTCGGTACCTTGAAACACACATTCATATATGCTACACATGCCACACTTGATAATAAAAAAAAAAAACTACACAAACAAATAGTGATGAAAAGTATTATAATATAGCATTAATAACTCTTTAAATGATTTGAAAACGAAAACCGTTAATAATGTGATTATTTTGAATTCGTCCCAATACATTTTGCAGGAAATTATAAAGAATATGATTGTTAATTTTAAATTCAATCAAACAATTTTATTATGTAATATATATATATATATATATATATTATAATTTCGACAATAGAGATACGTTACAACATATACATTATACATTTTACATAGACGAAATGAATAAATTACAAAAAATACCATTATACCTATTAAAAATTACAGTAAATATTCTTAAGCATTATAGTAACTATTACATCTCTGAGCTTTAATTAAATATACTATTATTGGTATAAATACAATTCTCCACACTACAAATTTCTAATTTTAGTATAAAATTTAATGAAAGTCAGACACAATTTTTGTCTTAATAATTCCACTATAGTAAAATTATAAACGTTTCGGAGAACATTTTGAAAAATATTGTTATAACTACTGTTTTCTGTATAGTTTATAAACTATTAACAGTTCCTAGCATAAATAATATAGACTAATATTAAAAAATAACCTGCCGCACTCAGAATAGTTTTATGAATCTAAAAATGCATTGTTTATTTACAAAAAAAAACAATACTTGTATGGGAACGAAGTGAGCTAAGCAAAACGAGATTCTAGTACTCAGTCTTTTTATTCGATTCATAGTTTTATTTTATTGTTTAGACTCGACACCTAATGATATACTGTTTAAAAATGTATCTTTAGTGTCGCAGCAATTTAAAATTCTATGAAGAATGTATGGTGTTTCTATTTTTATTTCTTTCCAGCAAAAATAACAGTCAATAGTTATTGGTTCGACCCCGAACAATGTCATAAGCAATTCAGACATTTGTGTGTCCTCGGTGTAAGTTTGTCCCGATGTCTCAAAAATCTTTATCGTGACCTCGATATATCCTGGAACTAACTTATTACTGAAAATGTATACTTTATAATATGATTGTTTATATTAAGCACCTTTCTGGTCTCCGTTTTCTACATATTTATTGTAATTTATTAAATATTTTATTTTGTTTACCAACTTCGTGATAGGAATTTAATAAAAATAGAAATAATTGAAGCAATTTTGAAATGCTAAGATAAGTTGTTTAACATTTTTTTTTAATTTAGAACTAAAATATAATGTCAAAATTAAAACTAGTAAAATCAAATTAAAAATACAATTAATAATTAGTTAGTTTAATCATTAATTCTAAATAAGTTAATTAGCCACTTAAATCATAAATTCATAATATATTTATGACTTACAATAAAAATAAAAATATTATTTTGTTTCTTCAAAAATACATTTTATTTGTTCTATTTTTTTTTATTTATCTGGTCACAAATTTAATATAAGGTTTATATTATTTTACTATTATTCTAAAAAAATTGAATTTTAAAAATCGTATTAATTAATGATATAAATATATAATGTGTCTAGTCCATGATATAGCTTAGATTTTAATACCATAATATTAATATTTTAAATTTGTTTTTATAATTTTAAGTTTTTAGACTCAAAAAAGATGTCTTAAAACATTAAAAAATGCCTTCAAATAAAAAAAAAAATCAAAATATCATAAATATTTAAAAAAAAAAATTTCAAAATTTGAAAAAAACGACAACATACTGTAATACAAGAAGCATAGATCATAATAAAAAACTACAAATGGATACGAATGGAATCAATTTGCAACTAACAATTAAACAAGTCAATAACAGCAGGTAACATCTATGGAATAATAACATTTTATTATGGGCATTTATTTTTATACGATGGTTATAAATAATTTCTATCAAAAATTTGATTGTTTTCTTATACACAAGGGGACATAAATAATATTATTTGTATTTCGTGCACTATTCAACTTAATAGCATAAGAATTAATACAACAGCGACGCGTTGTATGACAGAGCCGTGTAGGTTTTAGCTCGCGGATGTCGTCGTCAACATCTACTTTTTACATACCCACCTATCTACGGATGTTCAGAAGGTGAAATGTTTTTCGAATTTTCATGTGGTCCAAAAACACAAAAAATAAATTGAAAATTATTAATCTACACTTTCTGAAACACATATTTGGTGGACAACCCAACACGCGAGTATTCGGGAAAAATACATATTGTATTCAAATCCGCGCCTTAGAGTCTGTGGCTTAGACTAATAATATGTATAATATTGTTTATATAATAATATAGTGTTCAACTTTGAACAAAGTAGTACGGACAGCGAACGAGTACGGACGCAGAGGCGATATGATGGCTTAATTTAACCCGTTTGCGATGGACGTGTTTTACGAATAAACAGTGTTATAACTTATAAGTTATACAGGCTGTATAATAGCTTCGCCACGAACATCGTTATTACATTATACACCATGAGCGTATGTACACGTGCGCACCGAGCATCGCTGTAGCTGCCAAGTTTTCGGTCCATTTAAAGTTTGCCGATACGTGGTCCGGTAAGGTTTAAGTGTATTTGAATCTCTTTGACACACCCTTACCACCGTCCGCCACTCGTCCAACGCTCCGCCAGTGTTCGTTCAACTCACCCCCAACGTGTTAGCGGTAGATATTTTTCCCAGAGGAATTTTTATCCACGTTAAACGGATCAAATGCTTTACTGTTTCTCCGTCGTTTTACCTTATTATGCACAGATTTATTCATCTACTATAGTAGATAACTAATCTCCACAAAAATCATCTTAGTTTAAATATTATGTCTAAATTTTTTTTTTATCGAAGAAAAGTTTAATGGTTAATAATAATATTATCAGTATCGTATAATAAGTGGCATTGTTTTTTTTTTATTTTATTGCAATTAATTTGATAAAAATTATTTTCTAATTAAAAACATAATATATACATATCATATACTAATAACTGGCTCCCAGATAACAAATATATTTTCGACAGGTTATTTGTGTCCCGGGATTTCGGATCCAAATAATGTACTGATTTAATGATTTGATGTCATTGTTATCGAATAGGTAATCAGATGAATAGTAGTGATGTGTCGTTAAAGCACTGTTTATGATACACTCTATATACATTATAATTTAACATACCTAGGTACATAATAATGTATTCTCGGTTGTTGCCTGCAAGTATCATATTTCACTGAAATGTTAGTGTGTCGAACGCTCTTAACGGTGAAATGATGAAAACCAATGATCTTGAAATTAATGTTGTACAGTCCTAAGCGGAATAAAAAATTATATGTCAAACATGATTTTACATTTTCTGAACATAAATAATAATATGTAACTATATAACAATATCATGAAAATGTACGCAAGTGTCTAAGTTTATTTTTTAATGATATTATTCAACATATAATAATTTCGAACGTCATCACGGCTCAATAACATCAGTAATTCAACGACTAATATTATCGAGTTATCTAAATATAATAATCCTCAAAGATCCCCGTGAAAAACCAACATAAATATTAGGTAAAGGTGTGAAAATACTAATAATATGATAGTTCTTCGTTCGTCACGACTAATATTAGAATGAGAAAGTATGTATAACGCCCGTCTGACAAATTCTTCCGAAAGTTTCTAAATCCATACAAAAAGTGCATGACGCACTATCAAAAATGAATGTAAAAAAAAATAAAACATGTTATGCTAGTTAATGATAAAAAAATTAATTTCACATTGTATTTATGTAAAAATGTACATTTCAAATACATATATTTTGATACAGTATGATATGTTAATTGAACATTTCGTTGTTGTTGTTGTAATTTTTGTTAAATAATTAGGAAATAATTTTCCATCCGTGATATAAAAAATGACTATTACATACCTCTGGCATTTTTACTAATGTTTGTGCATTTCATTGAATTTTTTAAGGGAACATTAAAAAAATAGATAACGCTCTGTTGTAAAATAAGTGTCGAGTGTCAAATATACTTCAAATGAGCGTAGTGACAAAAAAAAAATACACTTATAAGTACAAATTAGTACAAATATAAGCAAAAAAAAAAAATTAAAAATTAAAACATAATATCAAAAAAAAAGTAATATTTATTTATTATAATAAAACGCTAAAAATAGTATAATATATTTTTATGTAGATATTTATAGTTAATACGGGACGCAAGTGGGACTAAAAAAAGATCACATTTAGTTTTTAAATATACCGCATGTAACTAGTCTTTAATATTTTTAGATTTTTTTTTTTTTTAATTTAATAAATTAATTGTTTCAACAAATCATTGTCTTTACAATGAGTTTGGAAATGAAACTTACATCAAAAAAAGACGAAAGGGACGCAAGTAGACATTTCACGATATTAGTTTATTTGTTGAAATCAACTTGTACAACATAATAATTATTTTATTGTTTATTCTTCTGTTTAAGATTTTAACAGCTTCCTAGATTATTTATTTGAAATAAATACATATATATATATATATATACGCTTATGTCCAGCTATGAAGAGACTCGTAATATATAAATATCACAATTCCTAGAAACTTACCCATTTACGTTTTACAACAACATAGTTCTGAGCGTGTTGAGTTTTCAAAACGTTTTACTATATGTGTTTTTTTCATTTTTGTGTTCGTTATAACATTTTGGCGTAGTTAAAATGCTTTGATTTTAAACTTTGAGGATGGTTTCTAGTAGTGAACTGGATCCCACTCAAAAACGAATAACTGTATAGATACTTGAAATTTTCACATTATTATGTTACAAATATAACATACCATACCGTGTGTACTGACAGTGGCTACGACCACGCCTGGTCGACGTCGGATGGTATCCGACGAATGCTATGTGTATTTTACTATTAACATTTCAAAAAATAAATGATTTAGTGCGAAAAATTAAATAACGTCAAATATGTTCCGACGTCGGCCATATGAAGCGTAATCACACTGTATGGCCGGCGTCGTCACGTATTCGACGACGTCAGAGATTTTCAAATATTATTGGCTCGGCGTGTAGCGTGATACACCAAAATAATGTCTGCATTGAACGTAAAGGTTAAATAATACGTTACTGACTTCCAGTCATTTGCAGTGGTGCAATGTTTTCTGCAAAAATTTAATCGACCAACGTAATACTTAATAGTAAAATCAATTATTTTAATAGCAATGTCAAAAAACATATCACGATATATTTGATATAAACTGACAAAAAGTCTTCTCTCAGAATTGTTTTTCGTGTATAATGATATATCATTTTGAATTCAAATTTAACACATCTACTACAGTGACCCACTTGACTCTAACTGTACAGCTGCAGTGTACTACCCACTTGCTCACATTTTTCATTTAATTTCATTAAGAATAAAGGATTCGACAGCTAAGTCGTTGGACTTCATTTCCATTAACATTAGTTATAATATATTATATGCTCAACTATAAATAATATATTATTGTAGCCATTACATTGGGTATACATTTATTTTTTACAGTTATTTACTCATTGTTATATCCTATTTTTGAATTTTGATTGTTTAGAAAAAGTCGTAAATAAGTTGGGTTCCGTAGTTTTATTAAATAAAATAATATTTTTATTTATATCATTCCGGAGTTGTAAGACGTTTGTGTCGGTTGACGTCAATAAATCCAATAGAAGCATTATCATAATGTATATAAATTTAGTAATAACAGCACTGGCATAGCACTGGCACATTATGGACTATAATTGCAACAACATTGTTGTTTAATACGACAAAATATAGTTTTGGTTACGACATAATATAATACCTACTCAGTTTGGCACAAAAACGAATCCGTTCGCTGGTAGACAAATCTTTTTTGGCTGCTGTGCCTAACGGCTAACGAGCAACATAATATATGTGGTGTTCGAAACATTATGAATATTATACCGACTGTGGCAATGTTGTTCGACAAACGTAAACTCTATCATCCGTAATTGTTATTGCAGAATAATAATATGATATAAATTTTGAATATTTGATGTTTTGAAATAAGAAATATTTTCCATATTTTACGAATTGCGCAGAAATCATAAAATATTTTATATCCTTATGCTGATATAATGTGAAATCGTGTTTCTCATTATAATAATATGTACTTATACTACTCGTTATACATTATAATAATAATGTAAATATGTTGTACTGATTTTAATATTATGTCATAATTAAATAATACAATGCCATACTGTAATAAAAAAGGAAATATTTTTTTTTTTTTTAATTTAATAAGAATACAAAAATTAAATACTGTAATATAATCATAAATAATAATATATTACCTATTCGAATTGTTTGACGTTTCATAATATTATTATTCAAAGCATAATATCATCAGAATTACTAATCAATTGAATCAGTCATTAGACTCGTATTTTTTATTTATTCTAAAATATTATATTAATTTATCAACATGACCTACACTATTATACGAAGCAATTTCGTCTATATTTTGGGAATCACATTATTCATAAAAAAAAATAAAATGTAAATAATAATTTTCAAAAGCTCCAATTAGAGTTAATATTTTTCTCGTAAACGTTATTATGAATTTCCGATTTATCGTCATGTTTCTAAGAAAAAAACATTCAGTAACTAAAAACAATATCAAAAATACAATATAACTATATTATTTATATTTAAATCAATAAATACAGTTTTCGTTGGTGTCCTGCATGACTATTAATCAGATAATAAAATAGTATTGACACTAAGACATAAAACAATTGTATACACCTCCGAATCTCAGCGGACGTCAAGATACTGCTATTCCCGGAAAACAATCGCACACACTTTTGCTACGCATTCGTTCCCAATAAGTTAAGACCATCGACCAATTTACAATATATGTCAAACTCGTATCACAATAAAACATATATTTGAAGAACGTCCAATATTTGAATCTACACACACAATTCTTAAACTATTGCGCAACATCAAAGAAATTCTCAACGAAAATCAAACTTCAAAAATCATCAACTTCCTATCAAAATGCAACCTTACAAACAAACTCTGGCTTAAACAAATCATAATGTAGACCAAATTTAATTATTTATTGTAAATATTAACTAATTCGTATATTTAATACAAAAAAAAAAAAAAAATAATGTTGACTATAACCTTAGTAGTTGAATCCGGTAAACCTTTTAAAAAAAAAAAAATGATACTAGATACCTATTGATTTAATATATCATTGAACATATTATTAAATTATAATGAAAAACAATAAATTAATGTACACAGTCGTCTTTCATACCCAGTTATACATATATATATATATATAGCGCACGAGTTAAAATAAAAATAATATTAAACGAAAATATGGTTTATTTACTTTTTTACCTTAGTATAAAAGCTAAAAAATTTTAACAAAATCAATTCATAATGAATATTGTAAAAAAAAAACTCTAATATTTATATTTAAAATTATTATTTAAAATTATAACACACTGATCGCAAGTACCTATCAATATTTATTTAAACTCAAGTTTATGCAGGTATGGCACAATATTAGTACGAAAGCATAGTGCTTGTTGCATAATTTTCTTTCACTTTGAAGTTTTGTATGGGAGATTTCTATCAAATATTTTTCAAAATATTATGCATAATTAATTTATGATAACATACTTGTGTATATTATTATGGTTTTCTTATTAATTATTTACGGCATTATGTATTTATTTTAATATGTAAAGAACATAAATATATTTACAATGTCTGATATAATTTTTTTGTTCACATAATTAAATTTTTTAATTTATTTATTAATATATATATAACGTGCAATTTATTGACAACTAATCAATATCATTTTACAGTTTTTGTACTGTTAACATTTTTTTGTTTAAAACTGTTATAAAATTTTAGGTATTAAATTTATTTGAAGCACGACTATACAATTTAATAAGTTATTAATTGTACAATTTAAGAACAATTACAAATTCAATGATGTTATATATTGTTTTAATTTAACACGAATAATTATTTTTATTAAACTAACCAAATGAGAATGTAATTTTTGTGAACATGTCAAAAGTCGACAATTTTAACTATAAACAACTACTAATGGGAACTCAATGGTGTTTAAAATACTCGTTCACAATTAATTTTTTTTATCAGTGACCGTTATTTTTTCAGAGAATTCAGTCCAAACGTTCTGTGGTAATTATAATCTCATTAATCATTTTCTGGTTTTTTTTTACTAAAAACAATAAAATTTCACACGAAGTATGTACATATGTGTACAGATTGTAAACTTACAATATGTAGTTACACGAATCTAAACAGTTTTTATTTTTCTATTTTACTATTTTTTTTTTTATTTAAAAAAAAAAAAAATTAAAAAGTGACAGATCAGTATTAATACAAATTGTATAATTTTGAGATGCATACAAAATAATATCATGTTTATTTACTTTTCGATTATAGTTTAGCTATCGTAAAATAATAACAGTTCTACAGAGTATCGTATAATATTATAATGCAGGTATGCCGCGTCTCTTAATTTAACACCCTCCTCCAAAAAAAAAAAAAAAATTAAAAAATCCGACATCAAAAACAAATACTTTGATATAATACTATTCAAAATTCTACTCACTCACTTACGATCGTCCCATTCCGGATTATCCCATTTTCCGACAAACCGGTTTATTCGTCGACCGATTGATAAATATTATTATGATGACCGCACAACACCGCGAACTGTTAAGAATGCGTTGTACGGATTTATTTACGTATCGAGTGAAAATAAAAATAGTAAATTCAATAAAAAAACGAAAATCTCTCTCGTAAGTTACTCACACGATAAACACGCGATGTCTACACCGGGGCGAAACGCGCATAGAACCGCGACGAAGACATGCACGGCACACGGTCGGTACGCGAAAACTGTCGGTGGTTGCCGCAAACCCAAAACCGTGTGCCGAGCGGCGACGAGTATTTTGAAATCGATTATCGTCGTTCGCCATCTACCCCAAAACAATCAAACCATTCCGATCCGACACCCCCCGAGCAAACCGTCGTTTAAGTCGTACTCACCGCCGCACAGTTATTATAATATACATTGTGGTTGTCGTTGTTTTTGTGGTTGGGATTGTTGTCATTATCATTATTATTATTATTATTATTATTAGCAGCAGCAGCAGTAGTAGTATAAGTCGTAGATTTGTGATGTAGACCACGGTGTTCTATTAGCGGAGCTTGAGTAATAATTTAAGGGCGTGGTTTATTTTTTTTCTAAACCAGGCTTACATTTAAATTTCAAAAGAAATTTACAATTGTCAGACCCCTATACATTGTTTAAACATTTTGGTTGCATTTATCATAAATATTAAATACTACCTTTGTTAATAAATAATAATGAGACATATTATAAGTAAATGACAGTTTTATATAATCAAACAAATAATTGCGATAACGGCAAAATTTAAAAATGTTTATTGCTTACATTTTTTAGACCCCGAGTTGAGCTATGAATGTGTATATTGGTTTCACAATGATGTATGTTTTTATTTATTGTGTCTGTGCCTTGAGGACAATTATTGTAGTCGATAAAATTGCTCCGATCTTCATCTTTGAGAATGGTTTGTGGTAAAAAAAAATATATACTTCAGAATGTTAAAAGAAAAAAGTTAAAATCTTCAGTATTTTTAAAAAATAACTTTGAAAAAAAAAACAAAAATTAATTAAGAAAAAACGGGATTTTTTACGTAAAACTAGATTTTGACAAAATATATTATCACATATAATTACCTATTGATTTCGACAATATCCAACTAAAGAGATTAAACATATTGTCGAAAATAACAGATTCTAAAGCTATTTAATGTACCTATTCAATTTTTATATTTATTAAAAAAAAAAAAAAAAACTATCATAAATATTTTGATATTATTTTTTTATATTATAAGTTTAAAGAAAATATAATATAGGAATATAATAAATTCTCTACGAGGAGATGGAAACCCTCTACACGCCTCTCTATAAATATGCCACTGGGAACGAAACATAGAAATTAAACTTTTTAAGTAACGATAAAGATCTTGCAATAACTAATAAATATGTTGTTTATGTGGTTTGCATCTGAAGTTATTATATAATAATATTGAATGGAAAGTGAAAAAAATTAAACTAAAATAAAACTAATAACATATGTGATTTTTCCAATACACGCCAAAAAGTGGTGACAATTTTTTTAAATCAATTCAAATCTTCAAATTATGAAAAGAGTCAAAATGTAGGCATAATGAGGGTGAAAAATATAGCTTCACTTCACTTAATCTTTTTCTTTTAAAATACCTTTCTGATTTTTCAGTATTTTAAATGACAATTTTATATTTTTACCTATTTTATAAAAAAGAAATAATATTACACTTGAGATTTATTTCGAAAGAACTTATATGTAAAGAATAATATAATAATAATTCCTTTTGTAATATTAACTTATATTATATCATATACTGCCAATATATTATAATACTGAAGAAATTGCTCTTGTATGTTATTTTTGCCTTTAGAGTGTGTTTAATTTTGAAACTGCAGGTACACATTACACAAAATATAACGGTCGATTGTAAATAAAATCAATAGTTTCAGAATCTCGTTTTAATGAACCAAAGCTGGCCGATATAGATTTTAATGGAGAAAGTTATCCATTAAAAAAGACTAATGTTTCAATAGCAAAAAAGAACTTTGTTATTGATAGAGAAAACTTCCTTACCCTTATACATTTTACAGTTTTTGTTCGTATTTCGCATAAACTACATATTAAACGTTACATATTTATTTTTTATGTGTTACCTCATAAACATGGCAAGTTTTCTTCATGCATATTGTTTTAAGATAAGCGACATATAAGGGTAAAAACAAAAATAATAAACTTATACACATGCAGATAAGGATTTATATATTATATTCTATAATTTAAACATCGAATATTCTGATGATAAAACTTTAATATGATAAACGTGACAATTTAGAAACATATTAAATATAAATCAGTCAAAACAAACATTAAAGTTATCAAATTATTCGATACAACAAATAAAAATCGTTATACGTGACACAAATCATGTTAATACACGTTTTTTTAAGCTAAATATTATATTTAAGTTTCAGATTTGGCATTTACCTTACAAATAAGTTATAAGCATAATACATTACATAGTAATAGTAACTCTTTTAACAGTAAATATAGTTTAAATTATTCTAAAAAGTATTAACTTTGTAAATAATTTTCTTTTTGAAAAACTAAGGTTTATTTTTTTCACTTTTAAGTTTGTTGGTGAAATTACGACTAACATTTGGATTTTAAATAAGGGTATTTTTATATAGATAAGCATCAAAAAACTGAATGTACACTAAAATTTCGTGGATTAGGAATTCCTTGAAACTTTATCTTTTTTTTTTGATACAAGCAATAAAAATACAAAAATCCATCGAGATAATTATAAGTGTTCATTGTAAAACATTAAAAGAATAATATTGTAATTAAATCGAAAAATTCAATAAAAGATAAACGGCCCACTTAACATAATTAATTTAATAATTAAATCCATTTAAAGCTGCGTATTATAATAGATGTTAAATTTTCACCTATTACAATTTATCTAA
Organism: Pentalonia nigronervosa; assembly: GCA_014851325.1. Lineage (NCBI taxonomy): Eukaryota > Metazoa > Arthropoda > Insecta > Hemiptera > Aphididae > Pentalonia > Pentalonia nigronervosa. Next base: position 34,852 of record JACXSJ010001498.1, read on the forward strand.
AATCTCAATAATGGAAAAGAAAACAGAAGGAAAACAATGAAAATCCATTACTATTTTGAGTGAACATAAACGCAGGACAATCGAATAAAATGTGATCATAGTTTTAAACTTTAACTTAGCGTGAGGGCATTGTGCAGAGGACTTAGCGTTGAGTTTAGTACACAGAACTAGAAGTTTAGATTAACTGACTTACAAATTATCACCAAAGAAGAAAGATGAGTTTTCCAACTAATGTACACAATATATCTCTAAAGTTAGATCGATATATATGACCCATCTACCATGCATGATGATAAATTAAAAACAGTTCGTCAGTGAACCATGAAAATTTAGGTTCTACTCTTTAGGTTTCAACTTCTACTCTACCTGTCTATCATGATATGTTTAATTAATTCAAAAAATAAAGATTCATCTTTATTTTTTGAATAGTGTCCATTTAGGATTACTGGTGGCAAAAGATAATTTATTTTCTATGTCCACAATAGTGCAAATAAGTTCAAATTCACCAATTGCAAAATGCACACTATTTATAGATTATTAATATGTATTAATTTTTACAGTATAATATTTTTGCACACAAAACAATAACACACAGGCGCAGTGTATTAATATACTATAGTTTATTTTTACTTTCTATAAGTTATAATACAAGCTAAATTCAAGTGTTCTAAAATTTGATACAATATTTCTCTCATAAAAATACTAACTCATAGCTTATCATCATTTATAGTTTATAAATATAATATAAAATATATATATGACAGGTCAATGCATACAATTAATTAAGGTAAATATCAGTATTAATTATAGATACATTTAAATACACTAACGTTTTTTTTTTAGCTTTGATTAAATCCAAAATCTGTTATTTAGTTAGCTATAATTTATACTTATACTAAATAAGTTATTTAACATAACTTAGTTTGAATAACTTATTATAAATAGTAATTAGAATCGATTACAGTAACGCTTTTGTTTTGTAATATGATATAAAAAAGTTGTTATTGGTATTGCCGTCTTTAATATCTATATTGTAATGGTAATAAAATACCATCTACATAATTTCGTATGCAATAGTAAATAGAAAATAAAAATTATAAACAGATACAATTTATTACATAAAATGCATTATTATTATACAATTAAAAAAAAAAATAATTCTGAGTCTATTTTGTGCTCATCTTACAATTAGTAAGTACGTTTTATAATAAATGGGTGTGTAGTTAACTTCACTGCTGGTCGCAGTTTTTCGAATCTGTTTTTTTAAATATTACAAGGAAATTCAAAAAATTACCATTAAATTGTTTATTAATTGGTGAGAAGAACAACATGCAACTTCTGAAACAATTTTACTGCTATAATAAGTATTTTCCAAAATAAAAAATAAATTACGAGCACGTAATATCTACATTTGCAAAAGTAATCGAAAGTAATGTAATTATACCGTAAAATTTAAAAATATCCTTTATATAATACTGTTTTTTGAGCGTCTGAAACTTTTAATTTACCTTTTAAATTAAAGAAGCATTGTATCAAATTAAAAATGTTAATTAAATTCTTGATAATGGTATTTAAAATACCAGCTATAATATAGCTTAAATTATATATTATATAATACCTATTTATAAATTTTTCTAAAAACTTGAACATTGTACTGTATCTACTAAGACATATAATTACATAATAATGTATGCATACACAATATTTTTTCCATCTTTTAGTTCTCATTTTAATAATAGCTTAAATTATATTGTATTTAAGTATGTAATGCTATTCATTTATATTTTAATTTAAACTTTAAATAATTTATATAAAAACAAATTGTTCAAAGCACCAATGATTTTTTTTATTTTATAAGAGTCAATGTGTATGCCAATGAGTATTTTGCATATAATTATTATCATTAGGCATCTGAGTAAAAACAGGTAATATGATTGGAAAGAGCACGGGTATAAGAGAATAAGTCTATTTGACAATTTTTTTTTTTGATTACTACTCATATCGTATATTTTTTTCTTATCATAGATCATTTATGAAAAATGAAAAAATCATTACAGCCAATACAGACTTTTTTTATAGTTTCCCAAAAATTAGTGATTTTGACTGGAAGTCGGAAAAGATGAATTTCTCACGGCCGGATATTGAGATATATCAGGTAAAACCATACATGTGTAAATTTTTTTACGACTAAAAATGAGATAATTCTATGTTAATTCCTGTACCTACCACGTTTGAATTGAAAATCTTAGGTACATTGGTTCTCACACACAATGAGATAAATATCTCATTTTATTCAGACCTAGGACTGAATAACTGGTGTGGTAAAAATGTGTTTGTTATATTGTGTGATTAATTAATTACATGTACGTATACTAATTATATATAAATGGAATCGATAAAAATAAACCGAAAAAATCGCTCTGTTGTAAAGTACGTGTCGAGTATAAATATCGTCGTCGAGTAGGTCACTACATGGATTAGTTAATTTTGAATTTAATGACAAATCATTGTTTATGATGAAAAAGGATTTAAAAAAATATTTTATTACACATTGTATAATACATGTATATTTAAATTTCTATTCCTATTAGTAGTAAAAAGAACTTATATATAAAAAAAAAACATAATTCATATAATGTTATTAAATAGTAATTATTATAATATTACTATCTATTATTGCATGATAAGTTAATAATGACGTACGGTAGAACTGTGTGAATGTTGAAAATGGCATTGTGTATAAGAATCTTTGAACTTTAAATTTTATAAAAAGAAAAATGAAGCTACGTATTTTCAATACTATTAATTAGCTGTAAAAAACTTGTATGGAACCTTTTAAAATTGTGGCGCTTGTTTACTACTCCAAAATAAAAATTTAATCATACATATACAGGAAAAATTTTTAAAAAATTAGATTATTTTTAATATCTATAAATAGAACAAAAAGACTACAAATATTTTGAAAATTATAGAATTTATAGAAAATTTTTTTACACAACAGACTCTACTTAATAGAGTTAAAAAGGGCAATCGCTAAGTGGGACAACTCTTCAATTACCGAAATAAACGTATGGTTGTAGTGTAAATATTCTCCGCTTATGTAGGCTACGAAATCTGGATAATTAGGACATATTTATGGCGTTTATTACATCAAATTATCAATTGTGATCAATAATCCGATAATATATTTGCGTTATCAAATTAAATTATTAGATTAAATTGATGTTGTATATATATCTTTATCATGTGTATATTCAAATGTGGTGTACTAATGTGTGTTTAATTTAGTACATCAGTTGTTAGTCATGTTATTATTTTTATAATTTCTATTTTTATGTACATAATATTAATAATAATAATTAAACTATAATAAATTAGTAACCAATAAATGTTTTTAGTGTCTTTTTTTATTTTGGATTAATGGGACAACCGCTTTATTGGGACAAAATAACATGCAACCGGTGTGTCCCAATAAAGAGGAGTCGACTGTATCATTATTTGATTTACATTTCAAAACTCTAGAGTTATTCGTTTTTGAATCACAAGAAAAAAAAACCAAATTGATTTATTCAAAAACTGATTTAAAAAAAAAACCCCCGTTTTTCCTATTTTTTTATTTTACAACTATTTTGAAAAATACGTTTTTTTAGTATTTATCCCAATAGATCCAATTTGTTACATACCAAAAACATTTATCGGAGTTGAAAAACGTGAACATAGGTTCCAAGTATTGCTCAAGCAACACTTTAAAGCAACTCCTTAATTATGTAAGGGTGGGTATTGATAAAAGGATAATAGGACATTTTATCGGTAGGGATAACAATATTATGAGGGGTAGGTCACCTACAATCATTTGAATGACACTATTTTTTTTTCGATACACACTACTGTAATAAATTAAAAATAATATAATTAAACAAAATAAAAATACCAAAATTGAATTAAGTTCTTAGTCCAAAATCTGAATAAAGTAGTGAGGGAGTTAATTTAATTATGTACAAGGAGTTCCAGAAACTACTACATTTATTTTTTATAGAACTTACCAATTACACATGTTTTAATATATTATATTGAACGGTTTTACCTGATATGTGCCATATAGGAACTTACTTATACACATTTTTACATATTCTCTATAGCCATACACCACTCAATTATATAAAAAAAAAACTGTTAAATAATAATTTTTAAAACCAAAGAGTCACATTTTTCTATACAGTTATATTTTTAATTCAAAGGTTAGTTAGTTCTCTGTACAAGGATTTTGTTGCCAAATTTTCACTAGTTAATATTGGTACTTTGGGGAATAGCAATATTACATAATATATTAAGATACATAAAAAAAAATCTTCGTATACAATTTGGAATGAGTTTAATATGAAATTAAAATAACCTTTTAAAAATGAATCTTGGTATAGGAATAAATAATAATTATGTTAATGCGTTGTGAAAACAACATTGTTCCTAATATCCATTTTCTTAATAGCAAGAAAAAATATGATGTTGTTAAAAATTAATAATAATAAAATACTATAATACACTTTTAATTATTTTATGTTACATTATGTTATATTATGTTATTTATCATACTTGTAAAAAAAATATGATTTACAAAAAACAACAATTGTAATTCTTCGAAATCAATTTAATTATAAATATTTAAATAACACCATATTTAATTATTAAACGTTGATGTTATTAAATACTAACATCATCAAATCATTTGATTTATTTAAGTCATCTACAGATAGAGCCCAACAACAGTACATTAAAAGTGATAAATATTTTAATATTTTAATATTATTTAGCCCATCCATAAAATACCTAACCTATGCAATTACAAGGTGCACAATGAAATCTTTATTATAATTCAAAATTATACTATGCTAATCAAATAATTTTAGGTTTGTTTGCTATGTCTGTAACACTGTTTACAGGTAATCTAAACAATTCAGACTTTAAGTAGGTATTTAATATTTATATCGTACAAGTTCTAAAATAATGGCACAATATGTATATATCTCATATTAAATATTATCAATAAACATTTTACATACACTATATATATTACATTTTTTCGATTTACATTTTTTAAATATAAAACATAACAGTGAGAGTCGAGGGAAAATAATATAGAGATTTTTTTTTAATTGTAATTTCAAATAAATTACATTTTTAGTCACAGTTTCATAACTAGGTATAGAAAATAAATACAAAATCAACCATGTATCTTATAAAATTAAATCGAAGATGTTAATTTATTAAACTAAATGACTGTATATTACTAAATTAGATGGATAATAATAATTTTCTGGTATTCATGTTTTAAAATTAATTTTATTTCTTTTCTTAATTTTAACTTAGCATGTTTATTGAATTAATCAGTTTAACAAAAACTAAATTTTTATATTATTTAAAATTTATTCTAAACGTTGAAGTTTTCTACTGAATCATTAGTATTTTTTAATTGAATAATTTTTAATGTTTTTTTTCTTTTTCACTTGAAATTTATATAAAATTCTCATATTGAGTAGAAAATCAACTATCAAATCCATATAAAATAATTATTATTATACTTACATATAGATAGTACATATACCAATTCCTTTTAAAAACAAAAATTTCAATAAATAACAAAAATAATGTAATATTTATAAATTTATAGAATTAATTGAATACCTATTATTTAACTCATTATAAACTAATCGTTGCTAGAAAATTAAATTAAATAAATAGTGAATGTATCAGTCATAATTTTTTCATTTTCAATTGTATGACTTTTTATAAACTAAAGAACAAAATATGAATAACTCAAACATATTTAAAAATCACTGAAAACGATTCATAATTATTGTTCAATTTTGAAGAAGGTAGAATGGTAGGTATTTAAATATGGTACACAAATATAATGTGATGTTAATAAACTATTATATTATTTTAATTTAAACGCCACGATAAATATTACCTACCGTAAATAAAAAAACAATAATACCAAATGCCATGAAAGATATGGAAAATTCAACCAACATCACCAAGTTTATCCAAGAAGAAACTAATAGAAATATTGGGAAAGTGAAACAAATTCATTCCATATGAATTCTCTGGCATATGTAAATATACCAATTAAGTACCATGAAATGAAAAAGTCGACCAAGAAATCATAAAACAACCTCCTAACATTATCTTTTTTTTTAAATATACCTACATTTATATTTTTAAACATTTATCGTAGACATAAAGAACGAAATATATTTATATATAATTAACAAATAACATTACGATTAGCATAATCATAATTCTATACTCAATAGGATAAAAACAAAACAAGCCTTTGGCAAAATCCCGGTAGTCTTAGCAGAAAAAAAAGAAACTGTGATAACCAACTTCGTATAGATTACACTCACCTAACACACAGTTATTTGATCCAAAAAGAATCTCCAACATGTGATGTACTTCTGACGATATACCACATATTCACAGAATTTCACATTTCTAAATTTACCAATATTAATTCCAAATTTCTAATAAAATTAGTCTGGCCTTAGAACCCAGCTACCAAGACATTACAAGCTATTTTTAAAATAATCCTAATTATATATAGTTTAATAAAAAAAAACATAATATTATACCTATAAATGTACTATATTATATTACAATGACCAAGTTACTAATGTATATAAATTAATAAAAAATAAATAAAATATTTTAAAGTAGCTTCATTCTGCCAAAAAATGTTTTTCCATTGCAAAACTCAAACAGTAGCATATCTCCACTCAGAACCCTCAGAACTATTAAATATTTTTTTAAAATTAACCATTATTGTATTATTATTAGAAACGTAAAACTATAATTTCAATTTGCATTAAGAAAACTTTTCTAACTGAAATTCACGATACTATTATTCATAATATCTTTTCTGAAAAACATAATTTCAAAAATAAGATTTTCAGCGGAACACCTGTGTATAGTTTTCAATTAACATAGGGATATATTATGAATCATTTAGAGAATTTATGCTGTCTCCCAAAAATATTTTTTGAAAACTGAAATAATTACACAATACCTATAATACCAGGTTATGTAAAACTATGAAAAAAAACTAGATTGAATAACTTATAATTAAAAAAATAAAACAAGCAATAGGTATAAATATAATAATATAATAATATTATCAAATATTGGATTCAAAATTAACAACAAACAAGTTGAATATTTCTATCTTAAATAAAATGTCATAAATATTTTAAATATATTTAATATTTATTCCAATAGCTTAGATAAGCATTAATAATTTCTGTCGACGCAAATTATTCTTCGAAATAATAATATTATAGATGTTAACTGACGCCTTATATTAACACAGTTGCACTTCATGTCATTTAATACTCGTTTATAAGCATGTTACTTAGACACAACTAGGTAGAGTGTACTCTGAAGACACTCTAAATTGTCAAAACGTCCAATAATATATTTTGGATAATATAATGAGTCTCAAAAAAAGTTTCTCCGATGAATTTTATAAAAACATTGGCTAAAAAGTAAAATCCTATGATGTACGTACGATTATTTTTCGACTTGGCTATAGTTCCAATATTGAAAACGTTGTTTGAAGGAATGAAGATAAAACATTATAATACAATATTTAAAATACAGACAATTCTGCATGGATATACGAGTATAGTGACGTGTAGAAATAATATTTCTGAAAACTCCTAAAATTATTTCACTATACCAGCTGCTATATCTACCTATATTTTTTAAAGCATAATATTTACATCAAAGTTTTAATTTTAATTAAATTTAAATTCAGCTATATGGCTTGCTGACATTTTACCCTTGGGCTCCACATGTTTACTAATTTATATATACAGCCAAAACGCTAACAATGTGCTAGAAACACAGGAACACACCTTTACGGATTTACACGCTGCATACACTTTGTCGTTCATGGAATATTTTAAAAGCAACTAAGGAACAGCGGTCACATTAAACTTACATCAACGCAACCGTATAATTATAATCGCATCGTGTATTATAATAATATAGTTATTCGGCATGTGAGTAGAGCATGTGTCAATTTTTGAGAAGAAGGGAAATCTTTCTGGTCGTCTAACAAAAAAAAAAATAAATAAACTTGGCTCTTGATGTACGTTCAAGACGAATTTATTTGATACATTAACATATTTTCAGACATCTAAAAGTATTAACAAATTACGTATACCTCGTATATTATTTTACTTTACAGGTATGCAAAGTATACAACTACAACAGACATTATACGTACATGCATTACTGAATTTAATAATTATATGTCTTCATAACATAGGTTTATATTCATAGACGGAATAACTTGATGACTTTAGATATTCGAAAACAAATAAAACAAAAAATATATCCAACATGAAAATAACAGTAAATTATCAAAGTATTACAAAATGAATACAATAAATTTCCAAAAAAAAAAAAAAAAACAAAATGTAAAGTATATAAAGAGAAAAGTTACAAATGAAAAATGTATAGGTACCTATAATTGATAAAATAAGAATTGAAAAAATAATCATTGATATACAAACATGGTTACCAATTATTCTGAAAACTTTGAAAATAAGGATCTTAAATAGTTCAAGTTTATCGAAGAGAAATGATAACAGAATGCTGGAAATTTGTTAAAACTTAGTTACAACTTTGGTTAGAATATTCTAATTTTTATCTTTTATTAAATTTTATAAATATATTAACTGTACTTTTCAAATGGTGTCATTCGTAATTTTTGGATTTTACATCTGTGAACAGAACCTACATTGACCCACATACCATATAGGTTGCGATGAATTGTTTTGGAGCTAATAATTCGACCATCATACCATGGAATCCATATCGAACAATAATTTCAGACCGCGAATTTCAATTGTCCCACGTGTAAATAATAAACAAACGAAAATATTTTTTTTTAAGTTCGGGGGCCCTAAACAAATTGGTTTCGCGAGGTGTTCAAATTAAATTACACTTTTATTAGGTGTACATATTACACATAACACATTTGTATGTACCTATATAATATGTATATATATACTTAAAATAATGTAAACGCGTATGGTGGCACAGATGAGGGTCGGCCTTTATACTGGCATGCGATAAAGAGGATTAGACCACGACGAGAGTAAATATATTTGTAGAAATGTTTGTATGGCAGACGTGAAAATGCCATTTAAGCGCGATGTGTGAGTGTGTGTGTGCGTGAGAGAGAGAGAGAGAGAGAGAGAGAGAGAGAGAGAGAGAAAATAAGATAGAGGGGTGAGAAAGAGAGAAACAACTAAAAGAATTTAAAATACAAAAATGTGTATGCAGACGATATTCAATGCGTTCGCTTCTGTACATTATGTGCATTATTTAAAAAGCCGTTAAAACGGAAACCGTGCTCTTGTTTTCTTATTAAAAGGGCTCGGCGCCGCACCGTGTTTTTCCCGAAACATAATCCACACCGTGTTACGAGTGCATAGAAATATCGCGTATAGTGTTCTCCCGGCCTCTACCTACAAATACGCGTTTAAACCTTTAACCAGGGTGCGTGTACCTATACTATTCTCAATCGAATAACGGCGACCCAATGGTGGCATATGTAAGCTTAAAATGGATTTCGAGGGTTGCGTGTATAATTACGGCGCGGCACTTTCCTCGTCCGTACGGGACGTCCATGAACTTGGCCCACCCACTTTATCCATTTCAAGAGTATGCCAAAAATAGCAAATAATAGCAAGTTGGTTTTCAAAATTAGCAAGTCGCCTTGCTATGAGAAAATTTAATTTTAACTCGGATGGGCCCACTCACTTTATCTGATTCACTCCAAAGGTACGTCTAAAAATAGATAAGTAAAAGCTAATAATATGAAATTGGTTCCCTAGTAATACATACGTATTTTCAACTATGATAGTTATATATACCGTTTACTTATAACCAATTGTAGTATTTATTTAATACATTATTTTCATAACTGTTTCTTTCTTTAAAAGGCAATGATTTATCATTGCTTTTACAATTAATGTAAAAACGCACTATTAACCTCTATCCGATCATAATCGGTGGCCAACCCATATCTGTCAAGTGGGCACCGGCACATTATGCTAGGTCTACGTATATGGTTTCAAAAATTTCTTAGGAATTTGATAGATTTTGCTAGGGCCTCTAAACTTTGCAAATCCATAAACAAACACGCCGGTGCTATATTTATAAGCATACCGACACATTTTCTGATTCCAAAAAAAAAAAATAATGCCGATTTATTTAGACGAATTTACTAGATTTTTCTTGTGAAGTTTTGGAATTTGCTAAAACCTCTGTCCCCTTTGAAAATAATAAATGCAGTAAAATATTTTAAGATTATCTGTAAGGAGTAAAATAACTTTTATAACTATTATTTTTTAATGTAAACGAATCTATGATTTTTAAGAAAAGTCTTGGTCAAAACGCACTACTTCTAACCAATAAATAAATCATCATTTTTCCGTCATGTAGGTACTATTTTCAAAAATAAATTTCTAATTAAAAATCAACTCATATCATTTTTATTGAAAATGTTTACTTTTTATAGTCAACTATCAAGCATGATATCACTAAAAAATATTTATTCATTATAGATTTTATAGTAACATTACATAATAATGTACTGCGTACTGGTACTTCAAATGTGCCTATTCAATTAGTAGTAATAAATACCTAAAAAAAATTCACTTAGGCTAACACATTTTAATTGTGATTGTTAGTTCATTGGTCATATAAAAATAAATATAATATAAAATAATCATAATAACATTATTAATAAAAACAACAATCAATAGTAATAACAAAAAACAAATTTAATATTAATAATAATAATTATTATTATTATTATTATTATTATTATTATAGAAATCAAAACATATATTAAAGTCCAACGTAACAAAAATTTTTATATGTAGGTACCTCTAATAAATAATAATTATTAATCATCTCAGTAAAAATAATAAATTATAAGCAATGTGAAATTCAATTTAACTTTCTTAAATAGTTGGAAAAAGAAAAAAAAATTATAGTCTGCCCTTTTTGGATTTCATAGTTTAGAAAATATTATTATCAAGGACAATTAATAAAAATTCATTATATTATGTAGTTATCTTCTGGTTCACACAAAGCATTATTTTAATCCAGAAAAGCAACATTGCCACAATAAAATTATTATTTTGAAGTGTATCTTCTTAAAACTATTTTGCGTGTTGTGGCAGTTCAAATAATCTCATGAGATTAATTTGAAATAAACTGTTGCCTGTAGGTACTATTTATTATAGATTTTATAAAAGTTTTGTGATCAAACACATTAAAGTCTCTGTCGTAAAGGTTTACTTTTGCATACTTTTCAAAAACATATGATATTCTCGGGAGAAATATACTTTCTTTCTTACTTATTTTGCTCATATTTTACAATCCGTTAAAAGACACAGTCAGAAAACACATATAACTATGTCCACTCACCGAAAAAATATGATTAATTTTTCTAATTTCATAGACTTGTAGTTTATTTATTAAAGAAAAGTCATCATTATGTATTGATAATCGTTTTATGCCAAATAAGAATAGAAAAATAAATATAGAGTTGTGTAGAGAAGTTTTTAGCTGAATAGAAAATTGTATTACTCTAATTTATCCAAAAACTCCATCAAAGCCATACGACGCACCTACATATAACTTAATTGGGCTTTCTACCTCTTCCTGCTTCTGTCCAAGTTAATAGAAAACAATTATCATTCGATTGGCCTAAACCAGACACTACAAACGTCAATTTATATATTTATAGTTGTCTATTATAGTATTATATAAACATCAGTAACGGACACTTTTAACAATGCTTGTGATCAAAAGGTAAGTAGCTTATCATCCAGTCTTTTTTCCCAGTGATTATAGTTTCAAGATAGACTAAGCTCTAAATAACTTATTTCTATATCTCGTCTTCTGTTTTTTATGTATTTACTTATTTGAATATGTTCTATTATTGACAATATTATTATTTTATTCCAGTGTCCCTATCTATTTAACAAGGACGTTATTTTGTCTCTTTGGGGGGGGGGGGGGGGGGGGTTAGCTTGGAAGTTTGTATTTATCATATTAAACTTTCATCCATTGCTGGGTTAACGTATATTATGACGCCTGTGTGCAGATTTTAAAATTCCACCCTTTACAACCCTCGAACCCATCATAAAAAAATTAATTAAATTATATACTACAAATAAATTGTAGTAATACTTTTAAAATGATTTAAGTAAGACAATAGAATATTATGATGCTTAACCATATCATAATGCCAGTAGCCTTTTTATTTGTTTAAATTTATAAAACTTAAAACTATGTATAATAATGTAAGCACATTGTTGATTATTTAATTAGGGAATAGAAATTTTTAAATAGAAATGAGTCAATCCGAGTTCTATAATAATAAGGTCGTCTTTCCAAGAACACGCTCACTGCGATATTATAATTCTGCGATAGAGCTCTGCACGGTTCGTATTTGTACGGACCAGACCGAACCAGTTAATTTTAATTATAACCAAGACTGGACTGGACTATCATTAAAATAATTTAAGTGGACCGAGACCAGACCGTTATATTTTAAAACTGTTGAAAAAAATTGAGACCAGACCATTTTGAAAAAAAAAATTTGCTTGAACGGACTTAAGATCAAACTGATTAAAACAATACAACAAAAATGTATTGAAGTTGCATAAAGATCGGCGAGACCTGAGAGATTTTACTTTGACTTCTTAGAACACTACAGATACTGGATTAGATTGAAACAGACTAATGCTGGGTTACATGACAATTTTATTTATTAAATGGTTCAAAAAAGTTTAATGGACCGAGCATGGGTGACTAAATCATGTTTAAGGGACCATTAGCTAACTATCAATTCCTTAAATGTTGAGTGATTTATCATGAAACCTGGACATGAGAATATTAAAGACTATATGATTCAAATAAAGATTATTAAATGTTTAGTTTTAACAAAATATAAATTAATAACCTTTAATTCAAAAAAGAAAAAACCATAGTAAACATTTATTTTTAAGAATATTTACTTTAAGTAATTTAAGTAATTTAAGTTCGCATCTTACGAGTACAATAGTAGTATTTTGTGTTTACGTATCATTTTGTATATAATAATACGCCTATATTTATCTCGAATATGGAATGATTATATTATTAATATACTATCATAATATATTATTTTATATATATATATATATATAGGAAAATTAAATTTCGGAGACTGTTGACACTCGTACTAACTGTTTTTGAGTCGACTAATGTTTAGTTGAAAATGATTATAGTCATAGATAATGAAAAAATGTCTGTAACCACTACATATAATATGCAAATTGGAAAGGATAATACTATTAAGTAATCTTATATCAATATGGTATAAACAAAGCAATAGATACTATGTTATTTAATACAATTTAACAAATATTGGAGACGACTTAAGGTTCTGTTTACTCAAATCTGCTTACAAGTATTAGGTAACTCTACTATAACTCGATAGTTAATACGTGTATTATTTAACACAGCCAATGTAAAATTGTAAAAATGATTAAAAAATAGAAACTATAAAATCTTCTAATTATTTATTATTTTGTTTACCACAATACCAATTTATTCAAAATAAAATATAGTGTGTAGGGTACTATATAGTAATATATAGTGTATAGTAGTGTTTATTATAAGACCACATATATTTATAATAAATGTTACGATTTACAAACGACGACATTAAAATATCCAAAAATAATTAATATCGACTGTGCAAAATGCAATATATTATAATATACATTATTATATTATAGTATACCTATTTTTATGTACAGTATATGTCTACTGTTTACTATATAGGTAGTGCAATAGTGTATAGTAATACTCATTAATCAATAGGTAGTGTATTATTAGTGTACACGAATATTCTGGTTATAAAATCTATGTTACACAATAGTTTAACAATAATAATTAAAATAATATTATTTTTATTAAGTATTAACAACGATCAAAAATGTGGAAGCCGTCATTACGTGAAAAATATAAATACAAATAATAACAAAAATTCCTAGTGTTCCTACGCTAAAATTACTCAAAGTTAGTTGAATACTATAACGTCCAACATTTTAACTGAACTGATTCTGTTATTTTGATATAGACGCCCGACAGCTAATAATCTAACCGGACAGCTAATTTTAGACGACACTGTAACTGAACTGATGTAATTTCCAAAATTAAAAAAAAAACCCGATCAGACCGAACCATGTATATAATTTTAAATAAAAAGACCAACGGAGACTGGTCTATTCAGAGCCCTACTCTGCGGCAGTGTTAAAACTCATATAGATAAATTTATCCAGATGATTTTTTTGTTATCTGATACTAACACTGCTCTGCGGTTAGTCTATTATATTGCTATTTATTATGCATATTTTTCAATGGTTAATAATTAAGTTATTTTTAAAAATTATAACACATCAAAAAAATTCAACATTTTATTTTTGTCTTTAAAAAATGATCGCCCCCAAGATTGTCCGAATAGGGTAGCTATCCTCTCCCTCCCCACTATTAACACGGTACTCATTTTTTTTTTGCTAACTGATGTAACTGAACTGAAAGCGCAAGCACAAACAATTTGATTTTATTAATAATGGACGTTGATGGTATTCCAAAAATAATTTTGCATCTTTTCACATCGCTTTTTTTTATTTATATCGAGTTTCAAAATAAGGGAGGTTAGAGACCAACGTTTCAACATTTCAAAATGTTCAAAATAAAGACCACTCTTAATTTTAGTGTGTAGCGGATTGTTTGAGATAATCTCTGAAATAAAAACAGATTCGTATTTGAAAGCGCTATCATGCGACGAAAGTGAGCGGCAATCAACAATAATGTTGTTCTAAACAATAACGGGTAGATGGTGCGCTGCTAACGTTTAGCTGTTCGAAAATTATTATATAGTGATGAGCACTATCGGATAGGACTATTGAATTATTCGAAAGTCTGACACATTCGAACTATTCGATAGTATTTCAAATATTCCATAGTTCTGAATTATTCACTAATTTTGAATGAAATATTCAAATATTCAAATATAGTATATAAAATATATTATTTCGAATATTTTATGATTTACTAAATACTTTTGACTTATAACATAGATATGTGATAACATTATGACAACAACAATATAAAGATCTGAATAATACATTTCAAATATACAAATTTTCAATTTTGTATTCGAATTTCAAATCTTAAACACACTGTACGTATGCTACTAATCCAAATTGTAAATACTAGAATAAATTAACCAAGTGTTTTTTTTTTTTTTTTTTAAACTAACTTGTATCATTCTAAAACTTATAATAATGAACAATTGAAATTTGAATTCTATAAATTGGTAACCTACTTTAAATTTTATCATTTACATATGTATACGGTTTTTTTTATATATATATATATATATATATGATTATTATATTATGCATTTATACTTTGATTTGCAATAGGTAACTAGGTCTATTCGAATACATTTCCCATAAAAATAAAACTACATATAAAATAATATTGGAATGAAATATTCGACAGAATAGTTTAGGATAACTATCGAATACTTCAAATTCAATAGTGCCCATCAACGACTTGTTGATACTGTCATTGATTTTAAATACTAGTAATTATAGTAGTATTTATAATGGTACTACACTCACGTGGTGACTTAAACAACGCAGTTAATAGTATTATAATATTATGTAGACATTTTTTTAGCCTATAGTGGGAATTTCCTACTATTTCGTAGCACGGTCCATAATCATGATAATATAATAATATTATTTTGCGGTACAGTAATCGTTGTCTCAGCCTCGTATACACATAATAATATAATTATAGAAATAGTACATAATTATGTGTATTATATGTAATAACAGCTTTCACTGAAATAGTAGTCCGCCTTGGAAAAGATGTTTATATGCATCTAAATTCCAAATCAATTCGCATTGATGTAATGAGCATTGGCAATTTCAATGTTGTTTGCACATTTTAAACAATTGTTTCGAGAATTGAAGTGATGATAGTAGTTCTATGGGAAAAAATAACAACGAATAATACTTTGTAGGTACCGTAATAGTGCAATAATTTATTAATACTTTTGAAATTTGAATTAAACCTTATATCATTTTGATTGTTATATTATTGATCAACACTTTTAAATAATAAACGAATCGGTTCGTTTGGTGTGAGTAAAATTGACTTGGGCCTAGTTTTAATCAGAGTTTGTATTTCTTTACATGGTGATACTTCGAATTTCGACAATTTTTCCGCTAGTCCTGTTTTGGTTTTCATCATCGCAAATCTCAAACCTACATTTATAAACATGCATATTTTTTTAAAATAAAAATGCACTGAGATCAAAATATATTTTTATAGCTATATAATTGATTGAAATATAATATATATATATATATAGTTAATTACCGATACATATCCTAGGCCCATCGCCAAACGGAAGGAACGTGCCGTGTGGTTTTGAACTTGTATTTTCTTCAGTAAATCGTTCAGGATCAAATTTTTCTGAATCTAAATAATACTTGGGATCACGATATAATGAATATGTAGGTATTAATAATTTTTCACCAATATTTAGTGTTATGTTTCTGTCGGTAATTGTAAACTTTTGAGTGCGATTATATACTTATAATATACTTCACTCAATTTAAAACGAGAACTGGTGGGTATAGTCTGAATATCTCTAAAATATTGTAAATAAAAAAAGTTAATCATTAAGTTAGAAATATATTAATTTATCTATTAATCTATATTTACTGTAAACTCATCATGTATAATATAATATAGGAACTAACCATTTATTACCATATCCAAATATTTTATGTCTTTTAACGTATCGTATGCGAGCTTTCCTTCGTTTGCGTCCAATGTTTACTTGATATTTTCTCGTGACTTTACTTGAATTTTTGGATTTATTGCTAACTCATATAAGCAATAACTTATTGTTGAAGCTATAGTTTCGAAACTGGCAACAAAGAATACGAATGCATTTACAGTTAATATATCATGAGTAAATAATTCCAAAAAATAATACAAAATTGAATCATACAATTGAATATACACTGCATCATATATAAGTATTTTCTAAAAATGTATTTTATTAGAACTAATACAATACTTTTCGTGATTATTTTTTGTGAATTATGTGCAAACCCAATAATAATAATTATAAGTTATAACTTATAACTTATATAGCTAATACTATAAAATTATAGTAAAACAAATAAACTTTATACGAATAGAATAAAATTATAAAATAATAAAATAAAATAAAAACACATAGTAAAATATAATTAGTCAAAACATATAGCATGTAGCATGGTAACTTCTATGTAGAAGGACGATTTTATATTTTCTATAGGGGGATGTCAAGTGATTTCAGCCAGGGTAGAGCTGAATTCAAATTGTTGTGGATGTCATTAATAGGTTTATTAAAAGCCTGGATTGGCCAATATTTTATGATATGCTCCATTGTTTGAGATAGGTGGCTACAGTCGCAAGCAGGTGAGTCTTCGTCCTCTATCTGAATAAATTTTCTCCACATCTTCCGTGTCCAATTCCGGAGTCTGTTCAAGGTGACCCATTCTCGTTGCTTAAGTGAAAAGCCTGGTACTTAGGAGCATGAGTCATTAATTAGTTGATGATTTTCGGGGTTTGATATACTCAAATTTGAGCTCCAATCGTTATCTCCATTAAACTTGTTTTCAATAAGGTATTTTGCTGTTAAATAGACAGGTTTCTTCGACTTGAGTCTCAAAATGCAAATCGTGGGTATATTATTATTTATTGAGAGTTGATAATTGCTCTTATATTTAGATCATTATCTTACTGTAGCTGTCAGTGAGTTAAGTTGTACATCAATTAAGGCTTCGATAACTTTGATCATTAGCCTGTGCAACTGTGGGGAAGGGTACTGTAGGGTTTTAACACGTATGTGTATGTGTGGCAAGGTTTTTACTACCACAAAACCCGGATGGTCACCCATCCGGGAACTAGTAGTTATTAGTTACTAATTAGGAATAGAGTATACATGTGTTCACATTTATTTTTTTTTCCGAGCTTTATCCCGGGCTTTTTTTCCGTGATTCGCTGTATCATGATTGACACGAGGAGATGGTATTATAATAGCAGTAGTGGTCTACTCATATTTTTTTTTTTACTGTTATAGAACCGAAGTTCGAAAATTATGACCATGATTACACGCTCAGACTATTTGTTCAAAGTAAAAACGTTATGAATATTACCACAAATCTTAACAGTTAAGATAACCATGTATCATAACATAGTTTATTATATATTTTAGTATTTATACATTAATAAGATTTATAAGCCATATAATACGGCCGTATTTAATAAATGCACAGTACATACTCGATGCATTTGTCAGCGTGACGTCATTATTGTACCACACAAAATTGAATGATGCAATGGTGGCAATGGAGAGGTTTCTCCGCCTACTTTAAAGAATCTATTGATAGGTATAACTTTTATTCAAAACAGTCCAATAGTTTTTGAATCTATTAACTTCGGGCAAATCAACATCATATTACATTTAATTATAATATAGTATGTATTATAATCATAAAGATACTGAAATAGTTTCACCAATTATTGGTGTATTATACTTACATTTTTACAGTTTTTTTAACTCCCTGTTTATTACACTGCTACAGTATTATTTAGTATTTATTTTCATTTATTTTCATTACTTAATGCTTGCCAGTTACCAATCAATTACCACGAGTGGTTAATCGATCGGCTACCTATACACTTGTATTTTGTTGCCATTATTTATTTATTTATTTATTTATTTACATGCGAATTGGTACTTCGTATATTATTATACGTCCTATTGGATATAAACACGGACAATAGTTACTCCAAATTTTCCATGTATTTTTTTTTTTTAATTAATTTAAATTATTCATTGAAGTTATGTTAAGTTAATGGTATTTATTAACCTCATTTTTAATTTAATTGATGTTTTCAAAATGTCTATTAGTTAAAAAAAAAATGATTAACTTAACTTAACAAAAGTTCAAAAATTGCATTAACTTGCTTAGCCTTTCAGGTATATTTGCATTAATCTATGAATGCTGTCAATTGTAAATAGGTACCTTACATTGTTTTCATCAAAATATTTTAATATAATTTATTATATTTAATATAAGGGGTATATTATAATAAACAGAATTACAACATATTATAGTACAATACGTCAGAAACAACACCCACATATTTAAAATTATGTGAACCATATATAATATAATAACCTAAATGACGATAACGAAAGACAACAATTATCCAATTATTGGGCGACATAAGAATAGGTAAAAAAAAAAATAAATTATACCTGCAGTATAATTAAAATAAATATGTATACCTAACAGCTACCTATGAACTTATCTATATGAAAATGAAAAAAAATATAATACATATCTAAATTAATTTTAATATATTTATTTTTTTATATGTTAGTTTTATACATTATACCTATAATTATAAATTATGTTGTGTTTTGTAACTTATAGACTAAAAACTAAAACACAAAATACCTACCTATTTTATCTATTTATAATATGTCTACCTAACACGTAAGTACATACGAGATATGAATAATAGAAAAAGAAGCACAAACACCGATACGGAACTATGTGTGCAATAAGAATAACAAAGTGCCATTTTAGAGTGTGATGATTTTACAATTTTATGGTAAAATTTCCACCAATGGACGATACTTAGTTATTACTGTAATGCTAACAGACCAAAATTCGGTCTGTTAGCATTACAGTATATAATATTTACAATAATTAAATATCATACTATAATATTACATAGTATAATTATTTTCATACAATTAAACAATTATTTGGCTAAATAAACAGTCTACTTCCTATCACCCAAAGTGCGGATAAAAAGCTCTCTGGCCTCGATAATAGCAAACAAAATAATCTAGCTTTTACAAAAAATAAAATTACAATATACTTGTGATTTTCTATATCTATATAATTTATTTATTCGAAATGTATTAACTTATTATATTTTGTTAGTTACAGAATTGTAGACTTAGAACCATAAAAAATATAATATATTATGTTATTTTTTTTATTAGGTACCAACTAATTTTGACTAAACTATACTTAATCATAAGTATAATAAGTAAGCGTGTAAGTATATATCTACGCGTCCTGGTTGAGGACATATTATCTAATAGAATAAAACATGACAAGAGGCTAGCTGAGATTGAAGAAAGGTAAATATCCCGAGTACATCTGCAGTCTTATCGTCAAATTATATTTTAAAGCCCATGTATGTCCTCGGTCTACAGCTATATATATATATATATATATATATACACCTATTTAAAAGAAATCGATCAGACACTTTTAAGATATAAGTCTATTAATTGAATATGATAATTTAAATGTACTTTAAATGTTTTAACTTCGATAATAGCTCAGCACGACTACGGCTCATTTACTATTAATAAGTGTGAATGAACTTTACTAGTGATCTGACGCGTAAAGTATAGTGCCGTAATAGACAATTTATTTTTAATTTTCAAAATTTTCAAAAAAAGTCATTGCCAAATAACATATTATCGAACACGGTAAACAAATAATTATTATTGACGGTTATAAATTAAGAAATTCCATAAAATATTAAAAAATGATGCAAGGTGATGAAATTATACCAAAAAAAAAAAATTAAATCATATATGAAAACCTATCTAAGTGGAAATACTGTTATAAAGAGTCATTTAGAATATAACCACGAAAATGGCATATAAGACATTATGGTTAGACAAATTATTCGTAATTTGGTAAAAAGAAAAATAGAAAAGCACAGGAAGATATTTGTGAATGGCCTCTTAAATTAATACATAATGAACTTAAGAAAATCAATAGAAATACATTAAATAAAACTGATATGAATTGCTTTCGAAAAATTATATATTTAGTAAAACAATTACAATTACCAGCAAGACCATGCAATATTTAAAATGTATATGAAAAATTGGATTTGTTAGAAATCAAAACTTATGACAACGAACAATTTCTTATCGTAAATGACAGTATTCTTAATATAGTAATGTTTTCATGTGTAAACAATTTAAATACTTTAAGTACTCTTAAGACGATATAATATATAGATGGTACATTTAAGTATTGTACTAATTTTTTTTTTATAATTATTTAAAATACACGGTTTAAGTAATAGTCATTATATACCTTTAGTGTAATTTTTACTTAAGAATAAAGAATAGGAATCATATGAAAAATGTTTTTATATATTAAAAACTGAATTCATGTTGTTCCCCTGATTACATATTTGCCGATTTTCAATTATCTATTCATCTTGGTGTATTAAAAATTTGGCCAATCATAATTATTATGGGGTGTCGCTTCCATTTAAACAAGCAGGTGGCATAAAATTCAAAATTTGAGGTTGAGTAAAGATTATTGGAACCAAACAAAAATAGGTTTATTTTTCAAAAAAAAATATATTTGGATTACGATTATTAAATAAAGAAGATGTAGAAAAATGTTTTGTTCAAAATTTTATATCTATAATGCCGAAACATCAAAAACTTAACAAATTTATGGATTATTTAACAGAAAATTATATAGATTCTAGAGCAAAATTTCCTATTTCTATGTGCGCTGAAATGACAAGTAGTTTTGAAAAGACTACAAAAGCTTGTGAAAGTTATCATTCCAAGTAAAATTCATTATTTTATATACATTACCCAGATTTATATACATTTTTGAAAATATTAAAAAAAAATCAAATTAACACAAAAATAGCAATCTGAACGGCCACACAGATAACAAGAAAATAAAATATATGTAAGAAAATTTTATTCATCAAAGACAATATAAATAAATTTAAAAATAATAAAATATCAAGAGTGGATTTTATGAAAATAATGGAATTTAAACATCGGCCTAAAGAGAAGTGTAAATACTCTAACCCCCCCCCCCCATTTTTCTTGTATAAAAACAAACATGCAAAATTAGTACACTTACCCAAAATTGTGTTTAGGGTATAAGCCAATTCACTTCCTCGCGGTGCACCTTGAGTAACTCTAAATGAACTGGGTCGCATTCGGGCTACTTAAAAAATTAGACTTTTTTTTCTTGGGACGCAATCGTGTAATACCTTATTTCAGTCGTACTAAGGACGAGTCACCGTTATAACCGTAAATTTAAAAAAAGCAAATATCAAAATAGCGACGGCAAAATAGCTAAGCATAAAATAGCTAAAAAATATAATAGCGAATAACAGTTAAAGTATATTATTTTAAAATTATTATTCTTATTATTTATTTGTAGTAATAGTATTAGGTTATAAAAATACAGATAATCACTATCAGTTTTATAGCTGGGTTATCCAATATTCTGGACAGACGAAATATAATAATAAAATAGATAAATACATATCACTAAACATGTATAATAATAATAATAGTTTTAAAATAATATTATAATATAGCTGTTTTGAACATTCACTATTATGCCTTTTAGCTATTTTGCCGTCGGTATTTGACATTCACTTTTTTGTATTTGCGGTTTTGACGTAATGCCCTCGGGACATTAAAATCAAGAACCAATCTATGGGTAACCTCCCTGGCAACTGAGCCCTCCCCGGATAAAAATGGTCTAGTAAAATGTGGACACGAGCTGACTAGTGCGTGCGATACCGGATCGGGAACGGAATCCGCAAATTCTAGACTAGCGGACTGTACTTTAAACAATTATCCGAGTATATATTGTAAGCTGAGGTAGGACGACGTGCCCAATGTGTATATATTATGTTATTGTAGTCTAATTTGTAGAGAACAATGAACGATGGCAGCTGTGGAATAGTATAATTTTTCACACAAAGCCTCCTCTGCTGTCGGTTAATCATGAAAAAAAAACTATACTTAGGTATAGGTATAAAAGGTACTCAGTCTCAATTACGAGATATTCATATATTCGAATAAGCTCTAGTATAAACTCATTATTTAACTATTTATTTTAGGTATTGTACTGTCATAGGTATTTTGCATATTAATTATATCATAATGTATTACATACGCTTGATAACAAGCGTCAGACGTCAGTCGTCTTTTTCGTGAACTGTCATTATAAATCCAACACCACAACAGTAATCTAATAGTTTATTAAATCTCGTATGAATACGTTTTTAAGACATTCAAATAAGAAATACAAGCAATACCACTGCGTGATAGCTATTATATATATTTTATATATTTATACAATACCCATGCAATTATTATTTTTTTATATGTTTTACAATAATAATATGATTAGGTACCTAACCTACCTCATTTGAACTTTTTCTCTACATCCAGTTACATATCTATCTAAAAAATATGTATACTTAACTTCATATTTAAAAGTATTTTGTAGATGATAGACCTTTTGGAATTTCATAACAATATACCAGGTAATATCTTCTAAATTATTGAATTATATATTTATAAAGTTTAAAAATTATTCTAAATTTAATACTTAAAAATATAAAATTTAAAAAATGGAAACTAATTAATAGACAGACCCCAACGTAAATCGTCGTATTCCACAATTCTAACAGTTTCACTTCACGGTGTTTAAATGTGTTTTGTTAAAAAAAATTATATTTATATTATGATATTTTTTTAAATTTTTTTTTTGTGTTATGCGTCATTTAACCTTTACATTGATAAATAAAAATACAAAAATACAAATATATTTTTTATTATCCAATCATGACTTATTTTAATAACATATTTTTGATTTAAACTGTCAAGAATCAAGATATAGAGTATAGTGCTTATGTCAAATAATACTGACACCTAGAAAAAAATCTTTCCAAGGAAAATTGTTATTTGTTTTTGAACGATTCCTATTCGACTTGAATTCTCATAAAAGGTCGATAACTATTTGTTTTTACACCTATGTTGTTAAAAAATAGGTAATATTTTTTGTAGTCTTGGATTTTTCTACAACTGATTTTATGGGTTAAAGCTTTTTTAAAACCAGTTATTATTTCTGCACGTTATACCCATATATTTATTTTAATACATACATATTATTTTTGTCAATTCTATCGATGATATACCATCACGACAATGAAGTTATTATAACTTTCCTATGAATAATACAACAATCAAGTATAAAATACATACATTTAACGTTAAAACTGTTCAGTTTTTTCGTTGACTGTCTCTAATGCGTGTTATCAACAACGTAATGTGCGTGACACATTCGTAGTAAATAATAAAGTCGCCGACAATTATTAGCTAAGTATAATTCAGTTAATGTAGCCAACATGTGATTTTGACGCCATATTATTATATTACACCATTGAAATTACCTCTGTTAACTGAGATTTAACTTGTATACCATATTATAATACGATCGTCGTTATATATCCGACCACAGGCTAACACTAAACTATAACAATTTACGGTTTTCTTTCGACAAAAATTCGTACCTATTTATTCATTTTTTAATTTCCTTAAGAAAAATAAATATAAAGCATTTTTTTTTTCAATTCTGTTGTATTATGTGAGTAAAAAAAATCATTATTTAATTGTGCACATAGGCGAATTTTTATATTATTGCTGACATTTTCAATAACAAATTCATTTGAAGAATTATAAATTATAATTAATAAATCTCATATAATTTATAATATCGTCTATATTTAAACGTAGGTACCTATTTTAATTCAACTGCACACAGTATCTGTGATTAATGTGGCACAAAATTAATACTAGGTAATGTAATATGAAATACTTAGACTCTATGCATAACTATTTGTATGTAACAAACATATAACGTATTTAATTTTAAAACAATATGAAATTGGTTGTTATGCTTATTGATTTGTAATTAATTTATTAATATAAATGTATACTATTTGTTTAATAGTCGAATAGCTTAAATAACAATGGAATTGCAGAATGAACATTCAATAATTAATTTGCAGTTTATGAAAATTACTGGATTCTATCAACTACTAATACCATCAAATGGATTAAAACTATTCAATATCAATATTTATAAGATTGCATTCATCATGCAAATAGTATTTCTTAATGTTGCTACTTTAATAGCTTTTTTTAGTATTTATTCTTGTATGAATGATGTAAATCAAATAATTCATTATATTATAATAATTTACGCTATTTACTTCGCAATTTTTAAGTACTACTTTATACTCAAAAATGCAAAAATCATTTGGAATTGCATGCATATGTTGTCCACCAATTTCTTATCTTATAATGACCACACAAGAGAAATATTTAAAATTGCTCGAACTAGATCCTCAACTATAATATTGATTTCCCTTGGTTTGTGGTCTACTATTGTATTATATTGGATCTTGTCTGCAATTTTAAGCAATAACAGTTATTTAAAAATAAAATTTAAATATGGTGTATATAAATATCGTTCTAACGCTCTTAGTTTTGTATTTCCGGTAACTGACACATTTTACAATAAATATTTTCATGTATTTTATATAAGTGAATCAGTTTTATTGATAATTTGGGGTCAAATGATGTGGGTTTTCGATATTCTAATGATTTCGGTGTGTATAAGTATTAAATACCAACTAAAGACTATTGCTGACTCGTACAGTTTACTAGGCTTCAATCATAATGATTTGACGCGTGAGTTACATATTTCGGAATATTATTGACTTCATATTTCCAAATTGAATATCAAAAGAAAAAAATTCACAAATGTATTTTATATGTATTTATATCCAGATATCAATAAAAGTACCAAAAACGTTGAAGCTATCATAAATTTAGAAATACTGGTTCAAGATCAACAAAATATTTTCGAGTAAGTAAATACAAGTTAAAGTTATTTTTAAAGATGATTTTTTTGATTTGAAAATAATTTTTATTTTTTTACAATATGCGTATAACAACTATAATTCAATAATACTGTATATGATATCTGTTTTCCTGTTATTAACGTTATTATGTCCAATTGTTTGCAACTCGGAAATTGACTATCTATTGTCACGATGTAATCTACTTACTATTTGAAAATAATACATTTGTTATCCCTTGTCCATTAAATATTTTTACCTAATTCACTTACTTGTATTATAAACAATAAAATGTTATGGTTTCAGAAAAATGAAAAATATGTACCAAATACTTAAACCAGTTATATTTATTCAACTAGCGGCTGAGTCATTTCAAATCATTTTCCATCCTTGTATGATTTTAAAGGTGTATTTATTACTATTACAAAAATGTTCTTCCTTAAATTAATTATATATTTGTGTTTTAGCTTTATTTCGATGGCTTAATGTCACCAACAATTTTTCTAAAGTTATTAATTCCAGAAATAACATATTGTTGCCATTTATACCTCACTTGCTATTTGTTTAGCATTGTCAATGAACAAGTATGTATCTATTGCTTAACAAGTGAAATATTATTTCGTTTTATATTTTTATATTTCTGACTAAAATATATAATTAATATATGCAAGTGTAATCAGAATTTTATCTTCTACATAAATAATATACTTTTTATTAAAAAGTTATTTAATTATTTATAAATTACAAATTTAAATTAATTTTTTGATAGCAGAGTTGATTGTATCCTTTAATGTTTTAGACATAATTAAAATTATACTTTCATATACTTAATTTTAATTTTAGAAGGAGTCAATGAATTTTGCTCTTTATAGTAGTAATTGGACCGACATGAGTAATAAGTTCAAAAAGTTATTATTGTTTACAATGCGGATGAATAATGCTGAGAATTTGAAAATGAAAATATCAATCAAAAAAATGGTTAATATGGAAATGTTTGCGGATGTAAGAATAGTAATTGTATCGATTTAAGTTATTTTATCGTAGACAATTATACAATTTATCTATTTTGAATCAATAAAGTCGCCATAACATACATTTTGAATTATACTGTATAAAATGCATTTTAAACAAAATGCGCCTAGATGGTATATTGTATACAATATTATAATAATTGTATTCAATTTATAATCTCTTTAAAATAAAATTGTGTTTATTAAATTTTTGTTTTAGGTAATGCACATAACTTATAGTATAGCATCTGTGATGATGAAAAATTTAAGTACCTGATTATAGAAATTATATAATATATACGAGTACACTATGAACATTGGTTTTTGTGTAAAATGAAACTATTTTGTAGTTATAATTAGATTGTCGAATGAGCATTTTTTAGTTAGTAAATTAACAAAATAATTATGAATTCTATTACACATTTTTTATTTTATAAAAGTTAGTATTTAGACACAAAATCACAATATAAAAATATTTATAAACAAACAATTTTAGGATATACAGTAGTTTTAGAAAAATTTGTACTTATTATTAAACAACAGGTTTTATAAAAAATATATAATTAACCATTTTCTATTTTAGTGTAATTATTTTAAATTATTATTTTTTTCTGTTTTTTAGTTTAAAATTTACCATAAAAAATATTACTTAGCAATGTGTTCATATTAGATACTAATTGTGATGTATTATAAATAAATATGTATTAATATTATGTGTTCTATAATTTACACAAAATCAGACACGAGACACATTCCAACAGACGGCCGATAAACACAGCTTTATAATAATTATATGCACTTTACTACTCAGTGAAACTATAATACAAAAGAATAATCATTACACCACATTATTGATATTTAATATTTCAAATCAGCAAGCCCGGACAAACATTTTAAAAATCATGCATCAAAATGCACCAAATCCTGACCCTCGAACGGACATCTTACGACCCTATAATTGAACATTTCACTGAAATATTGGGATGGAGTGGTCTTCGCCACTAAGCTTCCAAATAGGTCGTACGAGCTCCAGAAACGTCCAGTGAATGCTCTTGCCATGGTAAAGCAAATTAATTAACACACGTGCATCATGTGTACACAGTCACAGATCTGTGGAGGGAGGGGGTGGGGGGAGGGGGGGACTGGCCTTCCTACCAACAAATTATCTGATTATAACATGTTCAAATTTCAACATCTTCTAATCATTGACATCGTATGGTGGTCATTTGTCGTTCTCTGCAACATTTATCTTAATCGATAAAATTTATTTCGATTACGTTAACTCAATTCGATTCCATAAAGCGTAGTCTTTATATTTTTTTTTTTTTTGTTTATGGATAAGACACTAATTATTGTCATTAACCAAGGAATCTGAATAAATTATAAATTCCAAAGTCACGGTTTTCTGAAAAATCCATCCAATCACACGCGCGACAGTGCGTTATAGAATACATACGAAGAATATTTATAATACACATCAATGTTATATTTTCGTTCACATGTAAATGTGAAAATGTTTAAAAAAAGATTGATATCATTTATTTCCTTTTTATAAGATTTTACCTATTAGGCGGAAACTATAAATTTTTAAAGTTTTTTGTGGATTCAGACCTATAAATAAATTTATTAGTTACACCTACCTATAATATTATAAACGAGCAAAGGTATTCGTCGTTTTAGTTGGAATACCAGTAAAATGCCATATGATATTAGGTTTAGGTCAACTGGTGAAGTTAAGTTAGGTAATTTGTCTCATATTTTGCGGTATCTAAAGTAATAACTGGGTTTTGATAATTATACTGTATTTTAATTATCTATACTCGAAATAGCTAAACTATACTATTGATTATTATTTATTATACATTTGTTGTATTATAAATGTATCTATTATGTACATAACTGTTGATTTAAAACAACAGCCAAGAACAAATGTAGCACTATAATTAAGTTGTTTAAAAATTAAAAAGAAATAAACAATTAACGAAAAGTCTAATTGCCATCAGTAGGTATAAATAATTGAATATGAAATGGATTGCCAACAATATCATTCCATTAAAATTTTCTACAAAAGTCAAACTTCGTGGTTGATAAGAAATTCGTACGCTCGCAGAGAACACATAAGTTTACATAAAAATAAACTTATAAAACTAATTATTGGTTTCAGCGTTAATGTAAGTTTATTTTATTAAATAAAAGTCTCTTAAAGTAATTCTTAAATAAATGTCAAGATATTTTAACAATTTAAGTTTATATTATAGAAAAGTACCTTCACTATCCATTATTTATTATCTATGCAAAATTAGATACAAGGGCATTATGTTGTAATTTGCGCAATCTTGTGTAGTTGTGCCTACAAAAATTGTAATTTGTACCACTTTGAAATAATAAATAATAATTTTTCTTTAAATTCATTCATTTGTGTTTTATTCATCAATCAAGTTCAAGAAAAATATTAAAATGTACATAAAGTAAAATTAAAAATGTGAGCTTATATTATAATTATAAGTAGATATATAATACATTGTGTATAAATGAGTAATATTACACATTTTTATTATTAACTGTAGTTAATAATAAAATATGAAAAAAATCTGAAATATTATACATTATTCGTTGTTCGGTATTCCGATTGTTCATGTTATTAAAAGTCCATATTATTTATTTACGTTTTATGTGCTATAAATTAAGTGAGCTCCGTAGATTTATCAAGTAGATAATTAAATTCCAATAATTGAAATTGAAAGTGTGGCGTAGATTACATAATATGTAATTTTATTTTCTGTCGTGGCACCAATCACCAAAATTAATATTTAGTTGTACCCCAAATTACAAGTACTAAAATTGGAGCAAAACACTATCTCCCATAATATGTTATTATTATACCTACTCTATGGCAGTGGTTCTCGATCTTTTTTTCATGACAACGTCTCAACTTAAACCTAAATAAATGGAGACACACTTAAATTTTTAAGACTAAAAAGTATTATAAATAATATTAAAATCCAAAAATTTGTGTCAAACAATTTTATTTTTTGACAACACACATCACGATACTCACTCTACGTGACAATCGTTTGAGAACCATGGCACTATGGTACTACTCGAATGATGTTTATATTTATTTGATAAAACGTCTTTTATTATTTTATTATATTGTAATATTTTATTTTTCACAGGTACCATAAAAAAAAATCAAAATCAACAATGATACCAGATAATAAAATAAATTATATAATTAATTTAAAACTGATGAAATTGACAGGATTATATCAGTTATTGAATCCAGACACTCCAAAATTATACGGTTGTAATATTTTCAAACTTTGTGGAACTCTTGCAGTAGTATATCTTGCATTAGTATTTATAATGTGTAATTTAAGTATATACTATTCTCTAAACGATTTTACCGAAGTCGTTAAATATTTAATGTTGATAATTGCGACATTATTTGCATTGATCAAAATGAGCTTTATAATTTTAAATTCAAATGCATTATGGAACTTAATAAGCTTCACGTCAATTGATTATTTGACATATAAAAGCCAACTAAAATATGTGCTTATTGATGCTCAAACATTATCCATATCAATTTCAAATATTTTCACATTGTCTTGGATAACGGTAATATCAGTATGGATTTTATCACCAATTATAATTAAAGAGAATTTTATGAATGTGAAATCCAAAGATGATACTTACAATCAATATCGATACAACATGCTCAATTTAATATTTCCGGTATCAGCTCAATTTTATAACAACAATTTTAAAGTGTTTTATTTTATTGAGTCAATAGCATTAATATTTTATGGTTATTCCATGATGGTTTTTGATTATTTAGTCATTTCTGTGTGTATAACAATCACATACCAGTTAAAATCGATTGCATTATCATACAGTACAATAGGTTATAACAATATCGACACCAATTTTAAAAGTAAGTTTACTTTTTATGTATATAATAATGTTAAATATGATAGTATGTTAACATAATATTAAATTAAATTCTACAACCAAACATTTTATTATATTTTGGTAAATGGTAATATTGTAGTATAATAATAAAATTTGAATTTTTATAGTATTAAAATATAAAATTACAGTTAACTTTGAAAATTTTAAATATTTTATTTCTACTTCAAAGTAGATATATCAAAAGGTTTAGTTCTACGTTCATTTTATTCTTTTCAACCGAATACTGATTAAAATACTCAAAAAATATTTTTTTAATGTATATATAGCTAGTTATAACTAATTATATTTAGAGCAATTGTATAATTTAATGACTACTGTTATTAACAAATTAATATTTATGTAAGTCCTATTTTACCATTCATAATATAGTATTATGTAGGTAGATAATATAAAATGTGCAAAAAAAAATAACTAAAAAGACTCACATATATAATATATTATTTAATCATATAATAGGTATGAAAAACAAACCATTAAATAAAAGATCAAATGATTTCAACAACTTAATATCAATAATCCAAGATCATCAAAAATTTATAAAGTATGTTATAAAAAAAATCATTTCGTTGGTATATTTTTTTGGAGATTTTAACTAAAAAATGCATATCGAGTAAAAATATATTATTATATTAATTAAAATATCTCATATACACTACAATTTTAGGGCAATGAATGAAGTTTATAAAGTGTTGCGTCCAATTATACTTTTTCAACTGTTCGCCGAATCAATATTAATAACATTACAGCCCTTTTTAACTGTATTGGTATGATGTTATATAAAATGTGTTAAAATTAATTATTTGTAAATAAATGTTGTGTTAATTTTAGAAACTCAATAAAGGGCTTTCACTAACTTCTCCAGAAAGTATTAAATTAATCTTTTCTACATTAACAAACAGCGTTCACCTATTCACAATATGTTATACATTTAGTATAATTGATAAATATGTAAGTATATAATACAAAATTAAAAACAACACATATTATACGTTATTACTTATTAATTCCTTATTAAAAAATACTGAATAATGTAATAGGATAAAGCATGAGTTATTGGCATCTAACTTGTTCCATTATGACATCAAATGGTAAATAGTCAAATAAATAATATGATAACACAAAGATTGATAAAAAAAACAGTATCAGTGTAACCGTAAAATTAAAATAAAATATCTTTAAAATAAATTATAAAACATTATTTACTTATACAAAAAATAAAACTACTTGGTGCCAATAACTGCACACCTTAACCTTTTTCAAATAAATAATTGTTTGCAAATGTCAATGATAATATTATAAATATTACACTGTAACTCACCAAGCTTGCTTGCCCATATTTACCCTTAAATTCTGATTGTTAGTTTTTCAAGTGAGCATACTTAAAAACTATATTTTCAATGATTTAGATTCTTTATACCATATAATACAATTTTACTATATTATTTTTTCAAATGAGAACCTACCTTTACAGATGATTGTTTTCAAAATAGTGATGTATATGTTTATTGTAATGTTGATAAATAAAAATTGAAATAAGTAATTCTTAAGTTATTAAAATTTATATA
This sequence comes from Pentalonia nigronervosa, assembly GCA_014851325.1. Classification (NCBI taxonomy): domain Eukaryota; kingdom Metazoa; phylum Arthropoda; class Insecta; order Hemiptera; family Aphididae; genus Pentalonia; species Pentalonia nigronervosa. Next base: position 67,361 of record JACXSJ010001498.1, read on the forward strand.
CATATAAAGATAAATCTAATATATATTATACGTAAACATTTTTAAAAAATCAAATAATATTAATGGATTAATATTAATAACTTCAATAGTCAAATCGTCATAGACTAAATATCTTCCAAATATGTTATGGTGTACCTATCTACTATCCTTGTACAAAAAGTAAAATTACTTAAAAACTACATGTTAGAATTTTCAAAATAATTATTTTCTTAACAATTTACAAAAAAAGTGAGTGATTTAAAAAAAAATTTAATTGATATCTTAATTATCGAGCCAAAGGATACTCCTTAAATAGTACCTATATAAAATTCAAATATTTGAAAATATGTTCGTTAAGTAAGTATATTTAAAAATTCCAAAAATCAAAATTAAAATAAATTTATTGATAAAAGAAAGCATGATAGTGATCGTGCTTGGTGAATAAACATAACGAATAAGCAGCAAATAGGTATATAATTAGTTCAAATTAGGTATATTGTATATTTATACGTTCATATTTTGTTACTAATGTGTTAAGTACTCTATTTTTCAATTCTTCGTGTAAAAATACTAATAAAATATATTTTCATTATACAATAAAATAATGTGCAAATCACGGTTATCTACTCAGTAATTAATCATGTTACTTGTTTAATAAATAAAAAATATTTCTATTTAATTGAAATGTATAATACTATTTTTTATTAGGACTTTAAACTTATAACATTTTTAACTGTATTTCAGAAAGACTCTATTAATTTTGCTTTATACAATTGCAATTGGATGGAAAAGAACATAGTGTTTAAGAAACTATTATTACTTTTAATGAAAATAAATAACTCAGAAAAGTTGAAACTAAAAGCTTATGCACAAATAATAGTTAACTTACAACTGTTCACAAATGTAACTATGCATAATTATTTGTATTTTTTGATTTTACAAAAATTATATTAATTTTGTGTATAAAAATATATTATTCATGATTACAATTTATTTTTTCAGGTAATTCATACTACCTACAAAATAATATCAGTTCTGGTAAATCAATACAAATAGATGCGTTGAAACTGATGTAGGAATTTAGTACACCAATGCGAAATAGCTTACAGACTGCAAAACTTGATAGAAATTACCATATTTTGACGAATAGATGTAGTCAACTTATATGATTGTTACCAGAATACATCTTTGGAAATGGACATTCTACTTCAACACGTTAAGGAAAAAAAAATAGCAATATTATTAAGAACTCGCAAAAATAAAATAATTATATAAATACTACATTGACGATATTATTCGTTTACTTATGTCTTCTCTCAAAATAATTGTGTATAGAAATTATCCAAATTGAATATTGAACCAATTATAATATATTATATCAGAGACAATTGAACCCAGTTGAATAATCATTATAAATCAATATTACTAAATACAAAAAAAAATTTAAGTCACCACACATACCCACATAACCTACATTTAATTAATAAGTCATACGGGGACTGTGTAATAACTATATTGACAAAAGATTTGTATAGTCGATGGACTATTATACGTTTATGACTATTATCAGACACCAAGTAAAAAGAGTCGAAAATGGATATTATAACTGAAGAAATGGATAAAGGATACGCACATTTTTACAAATTTATTTGTATTAATGAACACGAGATAATCATACATGACATTAAACTAAATGACGATTACAATTATTCATTTACCACATGAATATAGGATCTTGTTGAGTAATACATTTGTATTTAGCATGGACTTGACAGTTTAAATCTGATAAAATTAAATTCTGAATTGAGAATATCAGGATGTCGTACTCGGTTTTAAATACTTACTCTAATTTTAGCATGATATCTGTAGATTACTTATACATACATATTGTGTTTATAATTTGTCATATATATATTTTATTATGTTATTTAATAGACAAACAGATTTGTAGTTAAAATGTATAATTTAAGGATTCCTTAAAGGTTTTCGTATCTTATTAATACAGGCATCGGTAATTTGAGTATCGTAAAATGTTACCTGTTTAATTTTCGGTGTATAGGAGCAATACCTATAGAGTTGTGTTAGCAAAAAGTGCTTCGCTAAATATGTTAAAATATAGTTTTCACTTAGGTTTTCTCGCAAAACTAATGAATTTCGTAAACTAATCATAAGTTATGTTCAGTATTTGACTATACGTATTGAGTATTGGTATTTAAATACTTGTATTGATATTGAATACATTTTAAAATAATTGTATGTACAAGTATATAAGGTATTTTGAATACAATAATTATTTAAAATATATTTATAAGGCCTTGCATCATAGTGTGTAATATATTATACTAATAATTAATAATGTAATAATTCTGTATACCACAATTTAATTTCGAAAATTGAAGTAGAGAGTTGTTATGATAAAAAACAACTCAGTTTACGTGTGCACATTTAAAAAAAATTATACTTATACATTTTACAATAAATAAATAAATCATCAATATATTGAAAAAAAATCATATTTGTTCGTTTTAAATCTAAATTTTTAAGTATTATAAAATATTTGACTAATATTCAAGAGGTAGATATTCCAGTGATATTTTAAATATTTTTTGTTATAAAACGATAGAATATTTATTTAAATTATTTTTAAACGTAGCATTTTTAATACTGACTTATTTTTTTTTTTTAAGTTGAAATAGGTACTCAAATAAAAGAAAAACGAATGAGAGGTAATGTGAATTGGTTCTCAAATCATCAATATGAAAATATTAAAATATATAAGATACATTCTAGATTTAAAATTTAAAACATAACACATAACTAATTGTTAGTTTATCAATTGTAAAAAAAAAACACATATTATTAAACATTTCATCTGTACTATACATTGATAGCAAATTATGAATATTTAAGGTTAGAAAACACCCTATAAATATAAATTAACATACGAATTATAAAAAATATTCTAATAAACTAACTAGCCTTATAGAGCAGTAAAAATTAATTTTTATAACCTTACATTTGTAACAATTTTTGGAAATTCAAAATTAACTAGGAACTTAATTAATGAAATTACTGGTGCAAAAAAAATATAGTAATGAATCTATACATAGTATTCATAATAATGATCAGATTGTAGATATATAAAAAGACCCAGTATTTGTCACGAACATTTTTAATGTGTTCTTTATAAATGTTAAAAAACAATTTTCAGAAAAAATTAATCAAACACTGTTAAAACAAGGTAATATAACATGTAATTATTCATTTAACGAATTATTTTTAATGTCCATTGAGATATATAAAGTGTTAAATAAAACAAAAAACTTAAAATATGAATTAATGAATTAGCTTTGGACTTTGATGGAATATTAATTAAAGTATTAAAAGCAAGTCAAAATCAGATTATGAAACCTTTAACGTTTATATTCAATGTTTGTTTAAAACTTAAAATAGCCATTATATAAATCAGAGAATAAAAATTTGGTTTCAAATTATAAACCAATGTCTATGTTATATAATTTTTCAAAAATGTTTGAAAAAATAATTAAATTAAGGCCTATATCATACTTAGAAAAAATAATTTACTATCCAACAATCAGTATGATTTTCGACCAGATAGAAGTACTACTAATGCTCTATATTCAACAACTAAATTCAAATACGAAAAATTAAATAATAGCGAAAAAGTTATAGCAATATTTCTATATTTAACAGAAGCGTTTGACCCTGTAAACCATAACATTTTAATTAATATTCTACTAGCTTTTGGAATAAACAAGGAAATGGTTAGTTTGTTTTTCAAGAATCCACATATTAGTGCTCAAAAGGTTCTATTAAACAATACTGTTAATAGTGAAAAACAAATTGGTTACGATTTACCACAAGATAGTATATGGAACTAATTTTATTCAACGTGTGTTGCATACATTGTATTTATGATTTAAATTTAGGTTGCTCGGTAGTTGCGTTTGCTGATGCCATCTGTCTTCTCTTTTTCTATATGAGTTGGGATTCGATTCATAAAAAAGCAACTCAAGGCATAAGTATTACTCAAAAATGAAATGGTAGAAAACTAACATTAAATACTAAGAAATCAATTTTATTGCTTTCTTTATTAATAACATACTTATACCTATTAATGCTATACTTATTCATTATTGTAATAATTTAGACTCTGTTTCTTGTAATTGTTGAAAATAATTAGGTTAATATGTACAAAATAGATGGATTTAATTATTGACTGGAATTTAAGATGGAATATACATATTTAAAATACGGTAATGCGCCAGAAATTGATTATTTTTAAAGTTTATAAGCTTAATAAAATTTTACATATAGAAGTTATGTATGGTACACAAAAAACAATTTGGTAAGGAATTTGTAGATTACCTTTTTACAACTTTTTACCATTAAACTTAAAAAAAGTATTGTTAATTG
>JACXSJ010001498.1:71876-88229 GCA_014851325.1 Pentalonia nigronervosa
TGTGTGTGTGTGTGTGTGTGTGTGTGTGTGTGTGTGTGTGTGTGTGTGTATTAAAGATAGGTTAAAGGTATTTTGGTTTTGATTGTACCATTTATTTTTGTTTTTGTATTTTCATCTATAAATTTATTTACTAGAATATTTATCTTATTTCTATTCTAACTCTTTTGCACCAGCACAATCGATACTTATTGGGGTGAAAATAATCAAAAGGCAATTTTTCTTTAATTTAACTACATAATTGAAATTTTGATTTGATTTAATGAAAAAAAAATATTTGCAATTTTAAAATCCTTATGACGTGTTTAATATTCTATATTAACGTAAAAAATACATATGCGGATTTTTAAATAATAGTCCAACCTTGAAATTGTATAATAGTTCAGGTCACTCTAATATTCAAAATAACATAATTATACAAATTAGGTATTCTGAGCATAAAATTTGATATGCTGAGCGTTTGTAATATGTAGACAAGTGACTACACTCAGATTATAACATCATATTTCGTGAAATTCACCGCAATAGTAAAGAAAATTTAATAAGCATTTTATTAAAAATACTGTAGATTTTTAAATCTATTTTAGATTCTAAGCAGAACAAGAATGTATTGATTTTACAAATGTTGTTTTTTTTAAGATTTTTTTATCTGTCTATATACACGATAAGTAATCGAAAAAATAATTGAATTTTCTTCATCAGTATCTTTTCTTGTGAGAAAGTGAATCTAGTTGGTACTTTTAAGAGGTCATTTTTGAAAATTCCCAATAGTTTTTAAAAGTATTGGGAAAAACAAAAAAAAAATAAGGAAAAATGGAAATTTTTATGCAAAACTGGCTTTTAACAAAATCGATTTTGTTTTTTGACATAAATCAAAAATATGATTATAAATTCAAGCGATTTTCACCAAATGTTTATATAAGCATTTTCCATACGCTATAACATTTTCACTACATTTTAACATATTTTGAGCAATTTATAAACATAATAAATTAATGGGTTTTTTTTTTTATATTCATTGATAAACTTTTTTTTCAATTAGTCAAAAAATTAAAAAAATTAATACAAGGTTCTTCATAACTTGTTGTAAGTGAAAGTTAAAAAATGTTGAGCGTAAATCTATAATAGTTTTTTATAAAAAAAAATGTCGACAAAATACGTAAAAATCACAAAAATTTGTAGTTTTTTTTGATTTAAAAGTTCATATTTTGTTTAAATCTAAGATTTGAAAATTCAACACAAGTTTCTCCATGAATATTTTTAATTTTTACAAAAATAAAAATTTACCGGAAAGTCAAAATAATTTTTTATAAGTGTTTAAAATTAAACTTTAGTTTTTTTTATTTTGTTGTAATTCAAAAACAAATAACTGTAGACACTTTAAATTTTCGTAGAATCTTGAGGTCATTTTTTTCTGTACACTATTAAATATATTAAATATATATATTTTCTACTCAGTTTATTTAACTTTTTTTTTTGAATTAGTTGTACTTTGAAATCTATTAATTAACATTATTCATTTATACACTTGTACATATTAAAACTATTTAAATTAAGTACACAATACTTATTTATTTTTTTAAATTATTTTATCGTAATTCATTTAACGTATAGCATAATACCAATGTTGGCAAAAAGGTATAGAAGTACTAAAACTAAATAATAAAAATATTTTAGCTAATTACCGTGATCGTTCGACATTAGTAAAAAACATATTTAGTTCAAAAAGTAGGTAATATATTAAATTTTTCATTGAGCATTTGTATATTAATTAATAGGTAACAATTAATAATTATTCATCGATCTCTAGCTATATTGACTCTCCGTCCCTTCTTGCACTTTTAAAATATAAAGGTTCCAATTCAAAACACTTGTAATAATACATGTTTTGCTATTTCACACCGCTCAGTCAATTACTTGAAAAACAAACCTCCACGCTAGAATAATGAAAATAGAGAAAAAGATCCATCATTCCTCTTTAATTAATTACAATGTACGTATATTATTCACCTATATCTGTTATGTACAAACTATGCTTTTGTAAATATTGGGCTCTCGCCCATAATTGTTATAAATAAATAAATAATTATTTTTAACCAAAAATTATGTGTAGGTAAGACAAATATCAGATACTCAATACATTGTTTTCAAATTTTACGAGTTTTTATATTATTTATTTATTATACAAGATAATATAATATACTATAGTTATGAACTGATATAAAATATTTATGTGAATTGAAGCTTATAATAGTATCCTCCCAGACATAAGACATTTTGTAATTTTTACTTGTTGAATATTTTGTAAATTTATATTTTATATTTTGAGGTTAAGGTTTATGTTGATCTATTTCATCACGAATAACTCTAATAACAGGCCTTATCCAGTCAAAATTAAAAATATTTTATGTACCTACTTTTATAAAAACATTGTAAATGATAATAAATCTGACTTTATTTTTTTTTTTTATTATTATTGTTGATGGAATTAAATATAGTTATAACCGAAACCATTATTAGCCCAGTCAAATTAGACAAAAAATAAGCTTCTGTTCGGAAAAATTTCATAAAATTACATTTTGGCACACACCTTTATAACGTCGTCATAAATAATGTGTAAAAAATCGATATCAAGCACATTTTAAATATTATTCGAGGTCAAAGGTCACATAAATGATTTTTTTTTTTAGATATCTCGATTAATTTGGCAAATATTATAAAAGAGATAATTACCTACCTTTTAATCACGCATGCGAAGAATATCATATCTTATTATTTTAATCATTAAAATACTATTAATTATAAATGCGAGAAAAATATACATTACAAACAGACATTTATCAAAAGTGTGTATTTAACACAGAAAATATAATGTTAAGGACAAACATTGTTTGGAGTTAAAATAAATGAGAAATAAGATTATCCAAATTATTCAAAATAAAACTATAAACTATTTTTTGCTTATTCATAAAAACATAATTCTATACAACTAAATATATATATAATTTGCTACATCATGCAAAACGGGAAAAAAATGTTTTAACAAATAGTTTCAGGCATCAATAGGCCTCCGTATTCCTTCCATTTAGTTACTCGGGTAACAGCAGCATAACCTTCTGCCGCCCCTGAGAAGCCGTCTTCCCAGGGCCGACCAGAACAACATACAAGACCGATCTCGTCGCTGTTTTTTGACCATCGCTGACTTGACGGACTCAACCGCAAAAACGTCGGCGGATGGCCTCGGAGATCGTTTAAACAGCATACGATTTTCGGCTACGTGGTCGTCGGAGGGTCATCGACCGTGTACGCTTTATCCGCCACATATGATAGCTCCGAAAACCACTGTTCCGGTACAATGTTCACGTCGAGGTTACTGATTTTTAGTACCATCTCCGGCTGTGGCTCTGCAGCACCAGCAACGTATGGCATACTGGGTGGGAGTCTTTCAGCCGCAAAACATATCGTCGAATCTTCCGCTATGATTTCGGAGTGAATTTGCTCAAAGCGTCTGAACTTCTCCCATAGCCGCTCCCAGTCGCTTAATGGACACGAGCAGTGGTATAGACTCCCAGACGTCTACTACTCCAACCAAATCGTCAAAAATCAGCGAGTTCTAAAACTCAGTTGTCTGAAAACCAACTTCTAAATCACTTCCTAGGCACAGTGGTTGAACAACGGACGATGTACATTTCCCCAGCACCACCCATTGCTAATTTTTCTAATTTTTCTACCCCAATATTTAGTAAGTGATTTGCACGAATTTGTATGACCGTTTCCGAAATTTATATGGCACAGGTTCGATTCAATTCAATTTTCTATGGGTGGTGTAGAGGAACCTTTCTCCAGTCCTCCCAAAAACTAAAAGTAAGTTTTTCCAACATTTTCTTGCGTGAATATTTAGTACGGAATTTGTACGAAATCGTACGACTACTCACGATTATTTTGGAAAATCTTTTCCAATCGAAAACCGTGTTTTCCACATTGGCATTTCACCAGCCCTCCCTAACACTAAAAAAGCACTCTTTTTTTAATAGATTTGGGATTCCACTTGTTCAGTTACATAAATTAAAAGTCTTGTCATCGCGTGGTCTTAACTTTAATTATGAGTATATTGAAATTCTTTTTTTTTAAAAAGCATTCTTTGACTACTGATTTCAGGGATGTAAAAAATTGTCATACCTCTAGCATATATATTATATAGTATACACTCCATCATTAACGTACGCACTATTAGTATAACTTTTAATCATTCTGCTGCTTTTTTTAATATTTAGGCTACCTACAAAATAATAATTTTTAAATGATAACCAGTTAAATAAAACAACCACTAATAGTGATATAACTCATCACTGCCGTCCAATATTCAAGATCGATCTTAGTGATAATATTAATTTTTATGCCATGGCGTATATTTCATTTTTTACTTTTAAAAAACTAAAACCTTTAACATTCTATCATTAATGTATTGATTTTAAGTTGAGTGATGTAATGATTTTATTTGATATTCAAATATAGATATATTATAATTTATAATCACCCCTCCCACATCCCTCCCCAAAGAAGACAAATCATATTCGTTACTGATCATAATATCGTTTAGGTAATCTATCAACTCTTTATTTTTAAATTAAATCTCATATAATTGTATTTTGTAACTTGAAGCAGTCTATTTTTTTTTTTGTTTACTTGTAAAAAACATTGCATTTGCAAATGTCATTGAGTGTATAAAAATCTTAATATACTTTAAAAGTTTCAAGCTACAAAAAATGTTTTTTAAATGACAATAAAATAACTAACATTGTCATTCTTCATTTAAATATCTAATTTCGTTCAAATTTGAATTTAAAATGTCTATAAAAAATTATTTTTTTAATATATTTTTGATTTTTTGGTTGCACTACGTGTATTAAATACTTACGAAAAACCTTGTTTTAAATTTTCAATCCTTAGCTATAAAAAAATGATAATTTTATACATTTTTAACTACTAAATAATTTGCAAACATTCGAGATTTTGATGAATTTTTCAGGCAATTTTTTATGAGCCTTTGAAATTAGACATTGATTATTCACCAATTTTCTCCGGGAACAATATTCTTGTTTTTATGTAATTCAAAATAGTATAATTAAGACGTTTGATATTTTCACAAAATGTTTCGACTATAATTTTCAATGCAAAAAAAAATTTAAAAATATTTTGAGAAAGAAATTTTTGGTTCATTAAAATTTTTTTTTAAATATACATTTTTGTCAGGTCAAAATGCTTAATAACTTAATACAAGGTTCCTCTTTAGTTTTCATAATAGCAGATCGAAAATATAAAAAATACATAATTCAGTTTTTTTATAAACATTTAAACTTTAAATTTTTACCAAAATTCATCATTGAACATTTGACAATTATTTTGTAGTTAAAAATTTATAAAATGGTCAGTTTTTATAGCTACAGATTGAAAATTTAAAACAAGATTTTTCGTAAGTAATTTATATTGTAACCAAAAAATTAAAAATATATATTAAAATAATAATTTTTTATAAACATTTCAAGTTAAAGTTTGGACGTAATTAGATATTTAAATGAAAAATAACAATGTTATTTATTTCGTTGTAATTTAAAAAAAAATTCGAGGGTGCTTGAAACTTTTAAAAATATATTAAAATATAATATATTATTATATTTTACATACTTAGTTATTCAAATGCAAAGTTTTCCGCAAAAATGAATTCAATCTACTGTATTATTTCAATATACTTATAATTAAAGTTAAGATCACGCGATGACAAGACTTTTAATTTATGTAACTGAACAAGTGGAATCCCAAATCTATTAAAAAAAGAGTGCTTTTTTAGTGTTAGGGAGGGCTGGTGAAATGCCAATGTGGAAAACACGGTTTTCGATTGGAAAAGATTTTCCAAAATAATCGTGAGTAGTCGTACGATTTCGTACAAATTCCGTACTAAATATTCACGCAAGAAAATGTTGGAAAAACTTACTTTTAATTTTTGGGAAGACTGGAGAAAGGTTCCTCTACACCACCCATAGAAAATTGAATTGAATCGAACCTGTGCCATATAAATTTCGGAAACGGTCATACAAATTCATGCAAATCACTTACTAAATATTGGGGTAGAAAAATTAGAAAAATTAGCAATGGGTGGTGCTGGGGAAATTTACGTCGAACGATGGTCATTTATCGGACTGGTGGCCTGTGTTTGATCTATCGCCGTGTAAACTCAGTCTTCAGACGTATTGCATGTTTTAAAACCGTCCATATCCGAAGTACATACAGTTTAAGTAGAACAATTGTTAGATTTAATTAAATCGTAAAATAAATATTTCAATATTTTTAATTGTTATTTTGTATAAATATTTTTTTGTTGTCATAACAATGACTTTCACTGGAAGGTTAGGTTTAATGTCAACAATTTATTTATAAAATAGAAAGTCGGAGAAATAATAGTATGTACTTGTATTATATAGATTTAAACTTTAATGTAGTAGTTATAATTTAAATCTGTAACTATTACAATATATATTATTTTTAGTGGTGCATTAAAAATATAAAATTACACAAGGAAATTAAAGAAAGCTTTCAGCGTTTGTTCTATCGAATGTTTTATTCCGATAAACTAATAACACACTGCATCCTTGTATACTTAAATTAAATGGGCATTATAATTATCTGTATCTTACTTTCTTTAAATATTATGCTTATTGTGTTATTTGTACAAATTGCATATTTTGCTTACCAATAAAAAAAAAATTTTAGCTTATGATTTTACTAACTAGAACATATATTTTTTTCTAATTATTATTATTTTTTAAATAAATATATATATATATATATATATATATATATTATCGAATAAGTATAATGACCTGTAAAATGTAGACACATTTATTATTTATTCATAATAAATAATTTAAAAAACAAATTACCTTACTATATTATTATAAACATATAGCATCATATTCAATTAATGATTTTATAATTATATATTATTGAATTGGTACCGTCTGGTTATTATATTTTTAAAGTAATAATAATTAATATTTGATTTCAGGACAATAGGTAATTGTTAGATATTTATAAATATATAAAAATACAGCAAAATGATTAATTAATTTATTTATTAATTAATATGTATATCACATTCATATTTGTTATGGTTAAAATAAAAAAGACTTATCGAATATCATTCTTCAAAAGAAATCCTTATAGGACAAATGTCCAACATTCCAAGGAATCTAATATTATTAACTTAAAATATAATCTTGATGATCAACTTCACATCATTAACTGCAGTGACGGTAAATTCTCGTAAGTTTTGGTATATTATGTTAGCAAAATTTTCCAATAATTAAAAAATAGATTTTAGATAATTTAGTTAAAAATATAAGTTTATTTACTAATAGACCGTAACATTTCCTTTTAACACGTCCATTAAAAAAATTAAAAATCGTTAATGTGACATGTTTTCTCTTCATAAGCTTTAAGGTTCTTATAAACTAGGAGTGTCCGTGGACAAAAGTGGGCGGAGCAATGGGTAAAAAGTCAATCAAATTGTTATATAATTTTTATTAACACAATATTTCATAATACAGTATAATAACTATAGTATAATTTATGACTGCTTGACTACAGCATTTTCATAGACAAGAAAAATATATTTTGGTTTCTAAAAAATACAATTTTTTTAAAAAAAGACGATGTTATTGGTACAATGAGAATAGATTCTCCATAAAATTTGGGTCCAGTATATTTAAGAAAAACCACTAGTACACATTGTAAATAGTGTATTTTGGTAATAAGTTCCTTCTATACTTGCATCGTAAATTATATCAGTTACTGTTCCAACTGATCTATTAACGAGTGTTATAGAAACCCAATTATTTTATAATACTCATAACTATTTATATTTATCTTATTTTACTTACTACACTGTTGCTAAAAAAGGCCAACAGGTCGTACACGCTATGTCGCATAGAGATACTCCATTGAACGTGAAAACATAAAATAAATACACACACAAACATGCTTAGAAAGTCCCCAACACATGCTCATAAAACGTGTAAATAAGTAATTAATCATAATTAATTAATGACAGCATTTAGAAATGCCAAACTTAATCTATGCACCTTTCAGATAATCATGAATATATATTTTGAGTTTCATGACGATTGATCCAGTAGTTTAGGAGGAGATAGTAATAATAAATTCCAAGAACTGGGGGATAGAAGGCAAACGCTCCGCTCCGTCCAAAATAGATTAAATAGCACCTCGAACACAGTGAAACTGTTTAATATATTGCATAATCATGTACACAAACTTTTTTTTTAAACAGAGCTTCATAACAACATCAAATCAACATTACGATGGTACCAGAAAATACAAAAACTTATATTATTAATATACAGTTAATGAAGCTGATTGGATTTCATCAAATACTAAATCCAAATGCTACGTCCATATTTGGTTTTAATATTTATAAACTTGGTGCATATATTTCAGTTATACACCTTATGCTGATCATCATAATGTGTAATATGAGTATATACTATTCTCGATATGATTTTTTTTCAGCCGCTAGGTACATATTGTTCATGTTTGCATTATTTTTCACTATGATCAAAATGTGGTTCATAATTATTAAATGTGATGTATTATGGGAATTTTTAAGTTTTACATCTCTTGATTTTTTGTCTTATAGTGGCCACAAAAAATATTTTCTCATGAATGCTAGAAAAATATCCATAAAGATTTCTTACATTTTTACAATGTTTTGGGTTGCTTTTGTGGTATTAGTGGTTGTCTCTCCAATTATTATGAAAAACAATTATTTAAATATTAAAACCAAAGATAGAAAACACAATCTGTACCGATATAACGAACTCAATTTATTATTTCCAGTATCAACCGAATTTTATAATGAAAATTTTAATGTGTTTTATTTATTTGAGATAATAGCCGTAATGAGTTATGGATACTCCATGATTATTTTCGACATTTTGATAGTTTCCTTTTGTATAACCACCGCTTTTCAGTTAAGAACGATTGCGTCCTCATACAACACATTAGGATATAATCATACTAATACTGATCAAATTAAAAGTAAGTTATGATTTTTACGTATTATATTATTTTTCTTAGAATTTTTTTTTTTTTGTGTTTAAGTATAATAAAGAGATATAATATATGTAACCGTAATTTAAATTCCTTATACTATTGAATTCTAGGTAAATATAATATAAACTTAAATCATAGTAGGTGGTATTATTATACGTAATTCTTTAACAAAAATAAATATACTTAAGTTAAGACATCAGTTTTATTAAAACAATTAATGACACTTGAGGCTATTGTTATTACAACTCAGTACTAACCAATAAAACAATTGTAGAAGTCCCTCGTTGTTTCCACTACACAATGTGTTAATTCGTGTAAAATATTTTTTTCACATAAACTAGCCAAATCTTAAATGTAAAGTTTGTCCTCAAATTGTTTTATAAATTACAAAAAATTAGTTGGTTTTACTTAACAATATATATTTTAAAAAAGAAATATAAAGTTTAAATTGTCTTAAATAATATAATTTGATTTTATATACAGTCCAGTCTCGATAACTCGAATCTGAAGGGGAATAAAATTAAACATTATATATTTTTCGAGTTGTATACATTAAACACAACTTAAAAACTCCACAAAGGTCTTATAAACATTGAAATTGTAGAGGTTTTTGAGTTATTGTGGTTTGAGATTTCAAAACGAGACTAATAATTTAAAAAAAAAATTTATAAAAATTGTATACCTTAGTACAATTGACAATCAGCATCTATCATCTTAAAAAACTTTAAATGCTTTTTGACTTATCAAGTTCCTTTAAATTCATATCGGCTTCATAATGTACGTATGTATTATATCCGGCTCTACTTCTATAATAATTACTTGTGCAACTTTATCATTTCCTTGATCTTCATAGTGTTAATTCTCGTTTTGATGATCAAGTCATCCTTTCATATTCTCATCCTCAATGATTTTAATCGTGGTATATATGAGCTATTATTTTTATGTATGTTCATTCGAACTCCGAAGGTAATAACATTGATACTCAGCAAATATCGTTCGTAGTATACAGCACTTACTACTAACGGACCGTTATATCTCCACTGTAGTTTAGTTCAGTCTACAGCGTGATAAGGTTTCTATGACTTGGCTTCCACCTCTTCTGGATTAATTATAAAAATAACAGTATTTTTTGAGAATGTCATTTATATTCATCTGTGTTTTCTGAATGTTTACTCTAGCAATCTCTTATATCTTCAACGGTGGTTGCCACTATCTACTATGTTGCTTCGAGCTCCTAATGGTTTACTTATAAATCTCGGTGTGTAGCCGTAAATAGTTTGAATGTTTTAAATTCTGCAATTTTACTGACATATCAACTGTTAGTGAATTTTTTTAATCCCGGCATTCCAAAAGTTATCTATGAAATTGGATTTGTTTCAATTACAATCAAAATTAATTGTCCCTTCAAATATAACTAAAAAAAAATTATCCAAAATCCTGGTATCCTAGTGTTAAAACCAACCATCTTTGTGCTGTGGATGCAGTTTCGAAACAGTATTACCATCTTCAGTGGTTTTTGATTTACGCTTTTTTTGTATGATCTATGTTTTTGGTTGCATTTTCAATTATCATCAAGTTTCATGTAACCAAAATTTGATTTGGATAAATTAATTTTATTTAAGCCTCCATCAAAACAAAAAAATGTGATCACGCTATTATTCTAATGAATAATATAATTTATACATAAATCAAATTTGATTTTAATTTAATACTTAATTAAAGATACCAACCATTAAATTTTATTTTTAAATTATATAATATACTAGGACATTTTTAAATAATCAAATACAAAGAAGGAAATTTTTTTTCTATTATTCTTTAGATACAATAATTTCTTAAACATTATACGTCATAGTATGGTGTAAAATTATTTAACTATGAAAATTCAGGGTAAGTAACCCCTATGAATTGGCCAACATGACCTTCAAAATTTTAAATAGATTTTCTAAAAACTAACAATTGGGTAGTATTGTAATACAATTTAAAAAGATCTTCAATAAACATCTACAAGAAATTGTGGATTTTTCATATTTCGTTATTATAAATTTCCAGTCCTATAGTTAAGAATTACAGAATATTAATTGCCAATAAAATTATAACATATATAATGACGTTTTAGGTGACAAAAATCAGTCAATAAATGAAGATCAAAAAGATTATATTAATTTGGTACTAATAATTCAAGATCATCAAAAATCAATGAAGTACGTCATACTATCATATTCTTATGAAAATGTTATGAAAATACTAAAAATATATTTACCTAAATCTTGTTAAGGAAAATTCATGAAATTTATGACGTGTTACGTCCATTTATAATTTATCAATTAATGTCTGAAGCAGTATTAATGTCATCCATACCTCTTATCATTCTTTTGGTAATAATTTATATAAAAATTCTTGAAATCAAGATCTTAAACTAAAACTATATTTTATTAATTTTAGAATTCAATTAAAGGTGTACCATTGACGTCACCAGAAAATATTAAGTTTATTTCAGCTCATATACTTATCACCGTTCACTTTTTTTCAGCATGCTATTTATTCAGTCAAATCGATAAATATGTAAGTATATAAATCAAAAAATCTCTTTCATACAAATTTATTCCAAATTGAGTTTTGTTGATAAATATTTTAAAATTTATCAATTTCTATTATCAGATAGCCTGTGGTAAAATAATATTGTACATTTTTATCGCATAATATAAGCTATTTTATATCATGTTACATTAAAATTTATGAATTATACATATTTATTGTATAATATTGACACTAATAATATTTATTCACTTTAAAATTTATGTCATATCTTTTTAACAAAGAAATAACAATTAAAAACATTAACATTCAACTAACAAATTAATATATTATTATGTAATAATTATTTAGTTTAAATGCATCTATGTATTTCAATATAATAACGTATATGTAACTTTATTTCAGAATGATAAAATTAATGTCGCTTTATATAATTGCAATTGGACAGAAATGAGCCTTAAATTCAAGAAATTATTATTGCTTACGATGCAAATTAATAATGCAAACAAATTTAAACTTAAAATATCAACAAATATTATGGTCAACTTACAATTATTCACAAGTGTATGTACTACTAATTTAAAATTGTTTAACATTAATTTATGTACAATACAAATAATTTGATATTATACTTTAAATAATTGTATTAAGTACTATCAGCACAATGTTCTTTTTTTCAGGCTGTTCATACAAGCTACAAAATAATATCGGTTGCAAAATCAATTGTAAATTAGTCCAGATGAACTTCATAATCAAAATAATACCAATGAAAGAAAATTAATTATTCAACTCGTACACTATATAACGATAATAACTGTGTTTAATAAGAACATTGATTTGTAGAGTATCAAAAATTTTTTTTATTTTATTATTCGGGACAAGGAGGCATTACCTCCTGCTTGTTTTTCTCACTGACCTCTGTATATTTTGCATTAGAAGTAGTATTTTCACTAACTAATAAGAAAATCTATAAAATAAATATTTCAATATTTTTAATTGTTATTTCTCATAAATATTTTTTTTAGTTGTGATAGCAATGATTTTCACTAGAATAATAATGTAAAGGCTTTATTCATAAAATAAAGTCAGAGGAATTATAATATAAACTTGTACTAAATAGATTTAAATTTTAATGTGTTTAGTTATAATTTTAATTTGTAACTATTGCAATATATATTAATTTTAGGGATATATTAAAGATATAAAATACATAAAAATAATTAACAAAGCTATTAACGTTTGTTATATCGATTGTTTTATTCCGATAAAATTATAATACACTGCACCCTTATATACTTAAATTAAACGGGTATTAGAATTACCTGTATCTTACCCTCATCACATATTATGCTTATTGTGTTATTTGTACAAATTGCATATTTCCTTAACTGACAAAAAAAAAATTTATACATATAATTATATTAAACAGAATATATCTTCTTCAAATTATTAATTTTTTAAAAATATATGTGTTATCAAATATCATAATGGCCTGTAAAATACTACCACATTTATTATTTATATATAGTAAATTATTAAAAAGTCTATTAACATTACTATAAACGTATAGCATCATATTCAATTAATAGTTTCATAATTATATATCGTTAAATTGGTGCAGTTTGGTTGTTAAATTTTTAAAATTATAAAAATTAATATTTTATTTCAGGACAATGGTTAACTGTTAGATATTATATATATATATATATAAATGAATAAATTATTGATTAAATTAATTATTAAAGCATATAGTGCATACAAGATGGGTATAGTTAAATTAAAAAAGACTATTTTAATACCATTCCTCAAAAGACATCCTTGCATGACAAATATCGAACATTCTAAGGAATCTAATATTATTAACTCAGAATATAATCTTGACAATCAACTTCACATCATTAATTGCAGTGGCAGTATTTTCTCGTAAGTTTTATTATATAACGTTGGTAAAATTTCTCAATTATTAAAACATAGACTTTGATGATTTATTTAAAAATATAAATTTATTGACTAATATACTGTAACATTTCTAGTTAACTCGTCTATTAAAAAAATTATAAATCATCAATGTGACATGCTTTTTCTTCAAACGCTTTAAGGTTCTTATAAAAAATAGCATACATAGCATCCTAAATATAGTCAAACCGTATAATATATTATTAATATACAATCTAATCTCACTTAGGGCGTGGATTAATATGCAATAAAATAGTTAAAATATGTAAATATTTATGTTTTTATTTTGACCAAAATATGTATTAAAAAACTTGAAATATTTAACAAAAAAAAATCAATAATTTATATTAATTTTTATTTATTGATCAATGGTCATATAAAAAAAATTACTTTATGTAAATTTATCCACATAATAGGTATATTGTATAATTTTTTTTGAAATTGTAATTATTCATCAAATCATCTTCATATTTTTAGCTTCATGGAAACAATTGAATACAACGTAAATTTAGAGATTATTAAATTTAAATATATAGCGGTTAGGTTCTCAAAATTGACTTGTAAAGGCAGTAGGAACGTTCAATGTCGAATGGGGTATATTTTATACTTAATACATCAGATGTTATTAATTCAATATCTATTGACGTGTTTTCATTTTTTTTCAGAAGAATAAAAATAATAATAATTCAAAATTTCCAAGTTACAATATAATTATTTTAATAAAATTAAAAATTATATATCTATGAAAATATGAAATATTCATGAAAAATTTGTGTATTTGTAAAATATTTAAAAAGATGTATTTACATCAAAATATGTGAAAATGTGTAAAATAAAAAAATCTCATTTTATTCAGGGTGTTATGAAACGTGCTTATTTTTAATCAAAATTATGAAATTTGTATTCAATAAATCTATGTATTTACATAAAAATACAAGCCCTATATATTATATAACCATGTTATACAAACTTGTTTTTTAAACAGAACTTTATGACAACATCAAATCAACATTGCGATGATACCAGAAAATACAAAAACTTATATTATTAATATACAGTTAATGAAGCTGATTGGATTTCATCAACTACTAAACCCAAATACTACATCGATATTGGGTTTTAATATTTATAAGCTTGGTGGTTATATTTCAGTTATATACCTTATGCTGAACCTCATAATGTGTAATATGAGTATATACTATTCTCGATATGATTTTTTTTCAGCCGCTAGGTACATATTGTTCATATTTGCAATATTTTTCACTATGATCAAAATGTGGTTCATAATTATTAAATGTGATGTATTATGGGAATTTTTAAGTTTTACATCTCTTGATTTTTTGTCTTATAGTGGCCACAAAAAATATTTTCTCGTGAATGCTAGAAAAATATCCATAAAGGTTTCTTATATTTTCACAATGTTTTGGATTGCTTTTATGACCATAGTGATTCTCTCTCCGGTTATAATGAAGGATAATTATTTAAATGTTAAATCCAAAAATAAAACATATAATCTGTACCAATACAACATAATCAATTTATTATTTCCAGTATCAACCGAGTTCTATAATGATAACTTTAATGTGTTTTATTTATTTGAGATAATAACATTAATGATTTTTGGATACTCAATGATTATTTTCGATTGTTTGATAGTTTCGTTTTGTATAACCACCGCTTTTCAGTTAAAAACGATTTCGTCCTCATACAACACATTAGGATATAATCATACTAATACTGATCAAATTAAAAGTAAGTTATGATTTTTACGTATTATATTATTTTTTTTATAATTTTTTTTTTTGTGTTTAAATATAATAAAAAAAAAATAATATATGTAACTATAATTTAAATTCCTTATACTATTGAATGCTAGGTAAACATAGTATAAACTTAAATCATAGTAGGTGGTATTATTATACGCTATTCTTTAACAAAAATAAATACACATAACTTAAGACATCAGTTTTATTAAAACAATTAATAACACTTGAGGCTATTGTTATTACAACTTAGTACTAACCAATAAAACAATTGTAGAAGTACCTCGTTATTTCCACTACACAATGTGTCAATTCCTATAAAATATTTATTTCACATTAACTAGCCAAATTTTAAATGTATGATTTGTCCTCAAATTGTTTTATAAATAACCAAAAAAATAATTGGCTTTACTTAACAATATATAAATTAAAAAGAAATATCATAAAGTTTAAATTGTCTTAAATAATATAATTTGATTTTATATACAGTCCAATCTCGATAACTCGAATATGAAGGGGAATAAAATTAAACATTATATATTTTTCGAGTTGTATACATTAAACAAAACGTAAAAACTCTACATAGGGCTTATAAACATTCGAATTTCAATTCTTCAATAATATCACTTCACCGTACAGCCTCATTAAAATGACTTATATCCAAATATCATTCGTTCCTAAGTATTTATTGCAGCAGTTTTCAAAATAATTATATTTAAACCTCTATCAAAATAAAAAAAAATTGTTCACGCTATTATTTTCACAACGAACATCATTTATAAATAAGTTAAAATTAAATTTATTTTTAATACTTAATTATAAATAATAACCATTAATTTTATTTTTAAATTATATACTATATTAGGACCTTTTTTAAATAATCAATTACTAAGAAAAAAATGTTTTTCTTTTTTCCTTTAGATACAATAATTCTTAAATGTTATACAGTATAGTAAGATGTAAAATTATTTAA